>JARQOC010001214.1:0-46493 GCA_033576535.1 Allobates femoralis | reverse complement strand
TTTCAAACAAAAAATTAACTTAAAATACAAATATATGTTGCATAACGTTGGTAAATGAAGTTGTGGTGCTATTAGAGTCATATTTAATATTTTGTGTGACTTCCATGAACTTGAAGGACTGCATCCATGCAGTTCAACAATGATTCATACAATTTATTAATGAAGTCATCAGGAATAGCAAAGAATGCAGACTTACAAAACTCCCAGAATTCATCTAGATTCTTTGGTTTTGTCTTCCAAGCTTCCTCTTTCATCCTACCCCAAACATGCTCAATGATGTTCATGTCTGCTGACTGGGCTGGCCAGTCCTTGAGCACCTTGATCTTTTTTGCCTGGAGGAACTTTGTTGTAGAGATGGATGTATGAGATGGAGCACCATCTGTTTAGCAGGCTGTGGGAATTTGCAATTGCCGCACGTTTTTTATTTGCCTTTTGTTTAGTGCTGGCTTCTGGGCACTGATTCGACCATGGAGGCCATTTCGAGACAGAATCCTACAAACTGTTCTAGTTGACAGAGGGACTTGAGGTGACCAGGCCTGTTGGAGCTCTCTATCAAAAAGAGACCCATAAGGGACCACGGGATATCTTTAAAATCTCAATACTTTATTAAGCAGCTTATAAAAAAAGCATAGCTTTACAATTTAATCACAACTATAAAGAAAAACAATACCATAAATCACTGAGAAACAGAATACATGTTATATTGAAAGGGTACGAAAGAATGGTCAGAATATTATGTAAAGTACCACAGGGCTCACAAGGAGAAAACCATACTGAGTTCAACTGGTACAATCAAGGATTCCTTTTTTGCATATTCGCTTGACACCTGACCTCCAATAAAAGTAAGGATAGAACAACATCTATGGGGGAGTCATGTCTGAGTCTTTCCCATTTTTTAACAACCGTGTGTATTAAATGCCGATTGGCTACCCACAGAATACCATTATCACTGCCTATATGCTACATATGCATAGGTGATGATAAACAATGGTTCCTCCAGTAGGTTAGCTAAACTCAGTCACCACCACCATCCCTATCCATAAGGTGTCTATTCCCTTTCCTTAACTTGCTCAGGTGCCAGCACAAATCAAATAAAGGACTGGTTACTCAATTGTCTCACATCAGATCAGTACCAACCTCAGTGGTTAGAGCTCCAATCACCCCGACGGCGTTTCGTCTGGTGAGACTTCTTCAGGGGGTCAGTGCGTCTGTTGGAGCTCTGCTGCAGTGGAAGAGGGGCTTGCTTTGGATTTTCTAACCAACAAACGTTCCTCCTGAGCAGTTGTCTTGCAGGGTCTGCCGGTCCTGGGCTTGTCAAACACATCTCCAGTCTCTTCAAATCTTTCTTAATTCTTTTTCCTTGATGCTGAGACACATTAAAGGTTCCAGCTACCTCTGCAGTGGAAGTATAAGAATTTTCAAAAACGTAACACACCACACCATAATATTTACTGTCATGATCACTGATAGTTTACCATATTTGGTGTGTATTGTTATAGGACATTATTGGTAACACCCCAACAAATTATTAAACAAGTGGAAACCAATAAGGAGTTATAGTTACATAAAATATCACCTTCATTTTAGTACAAATATAAAAGCAGACACATACACGTTATACAATGAAGTACAAATGGGAGATTCCCACAACTGGCTACAGGCAGGTAATCACTCAGTGAGTGAACACATAAGTTATAAGGTCAAAAACCTTTGTGGTGGTAGAATGCAAGAAAATGGGACATATAATCAGAAAGTACCACAAGGCACAAATCACTCACCCATATCAGGCACAGGTAAAAGCGTCGGTCACCCACCCTTAGTCCCGCCAGGTAGCACGCCCCCTACGTCCGTTTCGCCGCCGCTTGTTCACAGCGACTGATTCTACTAGTGATTTTGTGCCCTTTTATATCAGCAGCGCCATTATACAGCCACCTATTGCAGCGCAACATCATTTCCGCCGGAAGGACACAGAAGGGAAAAATATAATAAAAAAATTCCCTTTCTGGTCACTGCCACTAGAGCGGTGTAACTAATTGCAAAAGCATCAGCGGCGGCCATTTTAAAGAAGACCATACGCATTATAAAGGATGAATATGATAATGAATCACAATACAGATTGAGGGGACATTAAGAAGGAATAGAGGGCTATCAATCTCATCGTCAGAGTATAGAGTAACACCATTTCATTCATACATACGGATACACTCCAGTTTTTAACATACTTCTATAAATAAAAATATGAAAGTGATATAAGAATACAAATCTAATATATAAAGCTGAATGTGTGTGTGTATGTGTGTATGTGTGTATATCCGGGACTGGCATCTACACCGTCGCAACTACAGCCACAAAATTTTGCACAGTCACACGTCTGGACCCCGAGAGCGTCATAAGCTATGTTGTGAGGCGAAATTTTAACCCTGCGCGTTCCAGTTCACCAAACAATTTTCCCCTATCTACATAATGGGGAAAAAGTGAATGGAAAAGTGTTGGAGGAAAATCAACAGCTATAAGCTATAGCCACAAAATTTTGCACAGTCACACATCTGGACCCCGGGAGTGTCATAGGCTACGTTGTGAGGCAAAATTTTAACCCCGCACATTCCAATTCACCAAACAATTTTGCCCCTATCTACACAATGGGGGAAAAGTGACAGTTACCAGTTGACAGTTGTGAATGAGAGGGGCTTAATGGCAGCGCCAAAGACTAACAGCACATACCAGCATATAGTCACTAAGGTGGGGTCCCAACATGAGATATTCACCACGCACGGGGACATGTATACACACCACACGCACACAAAGAGTAACAGCAAGTGTATAATCGCTAAGGTGCAGCCCCAACATTGGATACTCACCACGCACCCGAACAAACACGCACACCACAAAGAGACACACACAACACAGAGACACACACACACACCTCCACGGGGACACACACACACCCTATAGCGACACATGTACTCACCCCACAGGGACACACACCACAAAGAGACATACACAACACAGACACACACACCACACAGACCCCCCCACAGGGACACACACTCATAGCCACCCTATAGGGACACATGCACTCACCCCACAGGGACACACATACACACACACCACACAGACCCCCCCCACAGGGACACACACACACACACCCTATAGGGACACATGCACTCACCCCACAGGGACACACACACCACACAGACACAGATGTGCACAAATCACCTCACACAACTCGCCTCATACGTGTGCTATCTTTAATTTCCAAACATAAACATCTGATTAAAAACAGCCAATGTGCAACACATGTGCCATATAGGGAATTATGGCAGATGTCAGTCACATGAGCTGTCTATTATGTGTATGTGTGAGGTAACATATACTGCCCGGCCAGGGGAGGGTTTACTGTTGGCTGGAGATTTATCAGGCCGCCTATAGCAACCAATCACAGCTCAGCTTCTATTTTCCTACAGGTCATTAATATGACATACTCAAATTCTATTTTGTTATAGCTAAGGGCCCTTTCACATCAGCGTTTTTTTTTAAATCGCGGCAGATGCGGTGAAAAAACCGCATCTGCCGCGATTACCGCATACCGGCTGCACTTGCGGCGCGGTTGCGGTTTTTTCCATGCAAAGTATAGGCGGACTTGCGGCAGGTGCGGCAAGTGCGGTTTTGCACTTGCGGCAGGTGCGGCCGCGAAAAAAACCGCGGCTGACATACATACAATAATTCATGATAGTTATGTGAGATACATACAATAGTGATGAACTAAAATATTAATATTAATATTAAGGCACAGACCAGCTGTGCTGAGTGAAAACACACACACAAACATTATCTCCCATATACATTTATACATGGTGTGAATTACACACTATCCATATATAATATTACATCTCCCCAATTGTTGTTTATCTTCAAGGGTGTTACATATAATACACTGACACATAATGTAGGCTGATTTCCTTCCATCCACCTCGATTTTGATGTGATCCAATATTATCTCTTCCAAGAGATACGGTCCATAATGAGCTGCTTTCCACAAAAGGGAACTCCAATAATGTTACGTTATGAGTTCTCCAGAAAAACTAAAATATACAAAGGATGATTAAAATCACATTAAGGCGCCAGGTACACACAGTGTCACATGTTGAGAACCACACAGCTTCAGTACAGAAAGAGAGTCCAAACGGCTCTCTATAAAAACGGGCCATAACTGATCATTTCACGATTGGTGATATTTTATGTAACTATAACTCCTTATTGGTTTCCACTTGTTTAACACCTCTGCAGTGGATCTGGTCTTCAGCCTCTTGATAATCAAGGCTTTGGTCGCAAGTTGGATTTTTGGCACACTAGGTGTCGCTGAAAGATTTTAACTCTGCTTTGATAGTGTATGATGATAGGATGTTTGAGTAGTTTGCTACAACCTTCCTACAGTGTTTGTGCTTGAAGATCGCCATCTTTGGGGAACTTGCTGTTGCTATCCTGGTCCGTGGGTGGAGGTGAGGGGGTGTTAGCCCAAGGCTGGTTGAGGAGCAGGGAAAGGGTAGCGGTTCAGACATCCTCACCGTCAGAGGTACTTCTGGGAGCAGGGTCAGCTAGGGACCCCAGTCTACAGGGTCAAAATAGTTACCCAGTTTACCTTTGTCTATCATTGTCATCCTGCTTCCCATCCCCTTGTTTGACATAACACCTGTATGACAGAAACCATGGATACTGCTTCATGCTGGACTGTGAAGGTCCAGAAATCTACCAGCAAAATAGTCGTATTTTTCTGCAAATCACCCTGTGTGTTCATCATCTTCCGCTCTTACGATACGGCACAATGGACACACCACACTACTGCACTCTACAAAGATACATCCCACTGGTCGGGAAGGATCGAGGGGTCTCATTCATTTTTACAATGAAAGCCGAGGGACAAGTTTTTTTTTGGTTATTTACTGTAAGAGATTTCTGATGAATGAGACGTGCGAATGGCACCATTTATATCACTGAAGTCTACTTTGGTTGCACTTTGGCCTTTGCTTTGGACCCTCTCAGACACCAATGTCCAGTGTTTAACTGCTCTCTTTCTCTCTCTTATGCCAATAGCCTCTTATTCAGAATTAAACAGTTTTGGTAGAATAGATTAATATTATGAAGAAGCCTTTACCAGCATCTTCTTTTGGGTATGGGCCAGGGATGAGAGTTTTAGGCAATTATTTTTGATGTATTGTAACCCAAGACAATGCATACAGCTGTGAATAAGCGGCGGTTAAAAGTCACCATTAATTTCATGAAGCAGAACAAACATTGCATTGTGTTTCTGGAAAACATTTTTCAGAGTATTAATTTTATCTTTCGAGATGGAGACGGCGGAGGAGGGGGCTGGAACAGCCTGATCTATAACATGGGGAAGACGTCATTTTCTATTATTTATGCCACTTTCAAAAGAAGGAAAAGGAAACTTGCCAACATGCAGATGATTTTTTAGTGACATACCCTCAATAATGGTAATATGGCGCATAATGACATCAGTCACTAGATTCTTATAGCAATTCATCGTCTATACATCATCAACCTGAATATTTAAGATAATTAGGAGAGAGAGATCACATAGGAAAGAAATTGATTCAAAACCAAAATATATTTCTAAAAGGCCATTAAAGCCCATTAGTACGGAGCTCAGTCACAATTTATATGTTTTAATAAAACATAATAAATGTTGGTCTGTTAGGGAGGGGCTGGGGTCTCAAGTAAGGCTTTATATTCTTTTATCATGGTTGATGCATAGTCAGTATAGAGCACTTTGTACTGCTGTCATGTGATTGCTGTAAAAGACCCAAAACTGTACAAATGGTATATAGGTCGGACGTGTCACGGATGATTAACTCGGAATGGCTCTTCCCTGCCTGGACAGGAGTGTGGAGCTGCTTAGAAACACAAGCAGCTGACACTCCCATCCAGAGAGGGGAGAGCCATTCCGAGTTAATCATCCGTGACACGTCCGACTTAGGGTACTTTCACATCAGCGTTTTTTTTAAATCGCGGCAGTTGCGGTGAAAAAAACCGCAACTGCCGCGATTACCGCATACCGGCTGCACTTGCGGCACACTTGCAGCAAGCCCCATACAACGTATATGCGGGCTTGTGGCAGGTGCGGCAAGTGCAGTTTTGGCACTTGCGGCAGGTGCGGCTGCGAAAAAAAACGCGTTTTTTTCGTGGCCGCACCTGCCGCAAGCGCCAAAACCGCCCTTGCCGCACCTGCCGCAAGCCCACATATACATTGTATGGGGCTTGCCGCAAGTGTGCCGCAAGTGCAGCCGTTATGCGGTAATCACGGCAGTTGCGGTTTTTTCACCGCAACTGCCGCGATTTAAAAAAAACGCTGATGTGAAAGCAGCCTTAGTCATGTATCACACAGACAGTGTGATTTCAGCCTAACACCCATAGAAAGAAAAAAACAGGTCCAGACATGTGCTGGAGGCCACCGCTACAAGAAAGCAGTGGTGAGAAACCTTCATCTTGGAGATATGTCTAGGTCCTACTGGTACAACCTGCATCTATGATATATTTCTGGCATATGTGTGGTGCCCCTGTGACCAGGTGGCCACAGGGTGAACTGCAGCTGGGATAAGCAGGACGGTCACTCTACACAAACACCCACACACACCACAAACTCTGACCCTGAGCCTAAGTCACTTCATGTCAGGCGAGGGGTGGTGGGAGTAGCTACGTGTGGGTGTAAAGTAGAAAGCACCCCAAGAAAGGGGTGGAGGAACTGGACTAAACCCCATGCGCATTAAGTTAGGAAGGAGAAATTTCTTGGTGGTGGGAGGTAGAACCAGGACTCCTAAACGAGACACCATCCAGCCAAGTGCCAGAGGCAGAAAGAACAATGGGGCCCGGCAGCCTGTACCACTGATGGCCGGCTAGGAACCCCGGCTGAATCCATGGAGAGACAGAATGAGCCAGGTGATCCCCACTAATCTGGGTCACTGGTGGCTGGGCCAAAGAACCAGGGTGCCGTCTCTGTAGATGTGGCTGAGAACGCTTCAAGCCCCTAACCACAAGACACCCAGCGGGGTGCTGGAACTCTATGTCCCGGGACCCAACAACTGGTGTGGTATAGGACATAGCCATCGTACTAGGGCTAGTGACCCAGAGTGTGGGACAGATCACTGCAGAGCCCGTAACGGCCAGACCGAAACCGTACGCGAGGGAGCAGAGAGAAAACTAGAGGGCCCGAAAGGTACACTGAGGGGGAGTGATGCAGAGGAACCATCCCGGCTGCAGTGAGAACCTAAGCCCGTGATTATTGTGTGAACCAGGTCCACCACAAGTGTTGTAAGGGTACCTTTACACGCGGCAACTTTTCTAGGAATTTCACTGGCAACTTACTGGTTGCAGTGAAATCATGGACACATTGTTCTATCTTGTTGCTGTGTACAAATGGAACAATGTCTCCAGGATTTCACTGCAACCAGTAAGTTGCCAGTGAAATTTCTAGAAAAGTTGCCGTGTGTAAAGCTTAGGTCTCACATAACGATATCGGTAACGATATCGTCCTATTTGTGACGTAGGAACGATTTCTTTACCGATCTCGTTATGTGTGACTGCTCCCAACGATCAGGCCCCTGCTGAGAGGTCGCTGATCGTTACAAAGTGTCCAGGACCATTTTTGGGTCGCTGGACATCCCGCTGGTCAGCCCACATCGGCGTGTGTGACCAGCGGGAAGAACGATCAGCGAGCTCACAGGCCGGTAACCATGGTTACACCAGTAACAATGCAGCGCGCGCTGCTTAGATACTTGGTGTAACCATGGTTACCAGCGGGGGGCCCACTGGGGGGACTGGGGGGGACTACTGGGGCCACTGGGGGGGACTACTGGGGCCACTGGGGGGGACTACTGGGGCCACTGGGGGGGCTTGTGGAGCCAGCTTACCGCTGCCTCCACGCTCCTCTGCCGACGCTTCTGCCAGCGCTTGCTTCCGCGTCACGTGGCTGCATGAATGCAGCCGCGCGGCGTGCGGTCCTAGTGCCCGCCGGATACACACTGTGTATCCCGCGGCACTGAGGAAAGGTGCTGGGGTGCGGGAGGGAGAGGTGCACGGTGCTGAAGTGCGGGAGGGAGGGGTGCAGGGTGCAGGATGACAGCCAGCTCTGTGCTGGCTGTCACCGATGTGGGGGGAGCTCCATGGTCCCTGGTCGCTGGTGAAGTCTGTGTGTGTGACAGCTCCCAGCGACCAGATTACACATGCTCCAACGATCCCAGCAACTCAGGATCGTTGCTGGGATCGTTGGAGCATCGGTACGTGAGACAGGCCCTTAAAGGTACCTTCAGTGAACTGTAAAGAACTGTAGTAGAGACTGTGCTGTTGTGTTGGCAGTGGAGTAAAGTACTTGGTGAACTCAAGAACTGTGTTCGAGACTTATTGATGCTGTGACTGCAACGGCTCGCCTGCAGAGCTGCACACTGGGATTCCCTGTCACAGGAGAAGTTGCGTGGAGAGAGCAACTACAGCACCCCGATAACCCATTACTCCTACACCTGCCCTGGGGGCATGGCCCTACCCGTGGTGGGCCCACCATCCCGGCTGCCACCTCCACCATCATCTCCAGCAGTCTGATCAGCAGTGGTGGCCCATATTGGCCACGACCCACGGGTGGCGTTATGAACAACTTTTATAAACTATAATTCTGCTTTTTTCCTTTAAATCCCCCTTTAATTGCCACACCTGTGCATACAGTGCCTGGTCACGTCACCGTGACATTCCCCTCTACAACTGACGAGAGGATCCGGTTCTGAGTACCCCGTGCCCCGGGGTGCCACATATGCCTGGCCAAAATCCTTGCAGTGTCTTAGTTAATTGCAATTAGAGTAATCCAGTTAGATTCTCCTAATTTGTATATTTCGCCATTTACAAGCAGAAACAAAGCAGGTAACAGCATAGATGATACAGAATATGAAAACAAAAAGGTTCCAGCTGCACTTGTCCAGATAAAAAAAAACTTCTGATTTATTTAAACATCGCATAAAAAAACAGCAGGGCATGCCAACACAGTGGTGGGGTGGGGGGAAGGGAGCTAAAAGGTGCCGGCTGGACAACGGCTGTTTTTTGTAGTTACGCTTCAAATGCAAAACGGCCGTCGTCCTACTTGCACCCCTTAGCTCCTTCTCCTCCACTGCATTGGCATGCCCAGATGTTTTCAAATGATACTTCAATAAAGATGTTTTTTTATCTGGATGAGTGCCGCTGGAATCTTTGTGTTTTCAATTCCTTGGCTTACCCGCTGCTGGGATCCTCAACTGTGCACCTTCCCGGTCTTCATTATTCAGAAAATACGAGGTCTGAAGATTCGATATCTATTTGAATGGTGCCGTTCTATTCTTTCTCTGGACTTTGATAATACAGAATATAGAAAAAAGTATTGGGATACCTACACATTTTCACCTATAAAGAGCTTTTATGACCTCCTGTTCTAAATCAACAGACTTTAATATGGAGTTAGTTTTCGGAGGTGGCTGTGGGAATTTTTGCCTATTTATCCAGAAAAGCATTTGTGAGGTCAGCCACTGATGAGGAGTGGCCCGGACTCATAATCCATGTTATAGTTCATTCAAACGTGTTGGATGGGGTTGAGGTCAAGGTATTGTGTGGCCAATAATGCTCTTCCACACCATACTCAGCTAACCATATCTTAATGGACCTTGTGGGCTAGACACACTAATTGGAAACAAACATTGGCTTTCCTAAAACTGTTATTACAAACATAGAAGCTACAATTGTCCAAAATGTGTTGCTATGCTGAATCATTAAAGGTACGGTCACACGCCGCAATATCGCCTGGATATCATAAAGGCGATATGTCGCCCCGGCGCTATCGCCGTGAAATTGCGTCACGGTTGCGGCGTGTGATTGGGGGATTTCGCGGAGATAAATCGCCCATATCCCGTCGCCTCATTCCTGAACAGTGCTCAGTAATCAGCCTCAATCGTTAAGGCGATATTTCTGTGTTGTGGCATGTGACAGAGCGATAGTGATGGAAAGAGCGTTGTCTATGATTTCCCGTAGGCGTGCCTCAGCGTGCTGTAGTCCGTGCCCCATTGAAGATTATTGGTGTGGGCTACTGTGTTTGCATTGGCTGTCACTTGACAGGGCACCATATTTGAAGAGCTGTCCGTTTAGCACCACATACATCTTCGCTACACAACCGTCCGTAAACTCAATGCAATTATGCGTGCCATTGAATAGCGCAAGCTATGTTGTCCATGTGTATTAAGTTGCGCTGTGTGGAGTATAGTGCCACACATGACGGCTCAGATGTTGGCCTACACATCGTAGATTGGTGGCATGGGCCACGCACTACAATCACCCTACGTGTGATTTTGGTGACGCTGATGGGTACATTGTACTGCTCCCACTCCGCGGATGTCTGACTTGTTAGCACCCTCAACTTTGTTTGGCGGCGCCAGTGTGCGTGGTGACGTCATCAAGTTCCTGTTCGTTCCTCCCTGCCTGCCAGGTGCCTGCCCCTCCCCTGCACATAGTAGAAGAGTCATGGCAGTCACACAGCGCGCTGCCACATGGGGGATGGCAGAACTCCTAATACTGATAGACCTGTGTGACCGGCATGACTACTGGTGCCACAAGCGTCACCGCCACCAACGGCTGCGCAAGCAACACATACTGCGCCAAATCCAGCGGGCCCTGATCCAGAGAGTGGGTGTAGAGAGGACCCGCAAACAAATTCAAAAAAAGTTGGCGGACCTCAGACACAAGTCCCCAGGGCGGATTGTGGAGATTCGTGCCCAGATTGCCAGGCTGCGTGGTGACTATGTGGCAATGACAAACACACACGTGCCAATCATCCTAAACAAAACACTAACCAACCATCATGTGGTATTGTGCCATGGCACATAGTGTGACATAAATCACCATGTGGATCTGTCACCAATGTGCATTTGCATGTTAGTCACAATGAAACATGAAGGTGCAAAATAAACTCATATGTTTGGTTAATGCTGATGGCTATAGTGGTCCTTGGAAAAATGTACCATCTATGCCAAAATCAAAAACCAACACTGCACTTGCAGGATGCAGTCAGACCCCTCTATGTAAAGCAAGCGCCAGGTGCAGGCTGATAAAAATCACTACTGCCTACAACAAAATGTGGGAGACGACCTGCCGTGCACATAATGGGCTTGCTTAGGACACCATTCACACTGATACAAATAATGCAGAGTGTCTGAAAGCCACCCACTGGCTCTGCCACCTAACCAATGGGCTGCCCAGTATGATACTTCTGCACCACTAGATGAACGGCACCCCATGGGGCCCCGCTGCACCCCGAAAATCATAAAAAAGTGCACAAAAGTTTTTTATGTGATAAATAAAAAACCTTATAGCTGGAGTATTGGTTCATGCATTGGCCAAGACTCTTAAGCTCATGATCCATGTCACGGATCCCCATGCTCATGAGTCCTAACAAATTATGTACAAAAACTACTGAGAAAAAGCAGCATCAGAAAAAACTTACCATCAATACCAAAATCAAAAACCAACACTGCACTTGCAGGATTGAGTCATATCACACAATGTGAAGCAAGCACCAGGTGCAGGCTGATAAAAATCACCTCTACCTACAACAAAATGTGAGAGGCGACCTGCCATGCACATAATGGCCTTGCTTAGGACACAATTCACACTGATACAAATGATGCAGAGTGTCTGAAAACTACCCACCGCTTCTGCCACCTAACCAATGGGCCGCCCAGTACGATACTTCTGCACCATTAGCTGAATGGCGCCCCATGAGGCCCAGCTGCATCCCAAAAATGATATAGTGGTCCTTGACCTGTGTGTGGCCGAACATAGGTGTGTAAAGACAGCAAAGTTGACCACAACATATTAATGCTAATTAGAAGGGCCTCATCACACCTGGCAGCACATATGTACGCACTCTGACACATAGCATTTCACAACACATTGATCACAATACGGAAAAGTGACTACAAGCTGACTGCTATGCGTTTGCCCCCATGGTGGCACCACCAGATGCTTACTGTATGCTCTTGTGTTTGGTGTCAAATTCCATCCCCTGCTAATCAGTATGTTTTACATCCCAAATATGTGCTCACTGGTGTTGTGGTCTTGTTCAATACCAGACTGACCCCTAACCATAGTGTAGCTCAAGACCCAAACCTTTCAGGCTAGGCTTCACGCCCTAATGACATTGATACACACACAGTACGTGTTTGCCCTATGTTGTATTCCTTTTGTAAAATCCGTGTCTTGTCAATTTTGATATTGCAGATGAGGAGGACTCCCCGTCAGAGGAGGCCCGGCGGTCCCCTAGACCACCCGGGACCCCCCTCACCCGCCCTGGAGGGACAAGGAAGTCCCGCACCCCCTGGAACCCCCCCTCCTCACCTGCCCTGGAGGGACAAGGAAGTCCCGCACCCCCCGGGACTCCCCCCTCACCTACCCTAGAGGGACAAGAAGCCTGGTCCTCTTGATCCCTAACCCCAGCCCCGGATCAACCCCCCCAAGCATCTCTAGCTCCCGGGCCCTACACAGTCACATGGAACCTGCTGGGTTTGGAATTGGTGGTAAGTGTTGGCAATGAGCTCCAACCTTTGCAATATACTTGTTGGTGTGTGTCCCTGACATCAGTATGTGATTCATGATGTTGTTTTTTTTTTCCTTTCTTTGTCAAGGTGCAAGAGCTCGTGCTACTGGATGGGCTGTGAGCGCCTCTCCACCGCCGGAAGATGGAATCCGGGATGGGGCAATGCCATGTAAGTGAAATCCTGACCAATGACATCAAATACACATGTCACTGGCTAATGTCCTTATTTCCCATACAGGTGTACCAACTATTGAGGAGCTGCTACAGGCTCACCGGGAGGCACAGCAGCACCTGGAGCATGCACACAGAGAAGGGCAGCACCATCTTGCCTGTTTGGGGGTGCCATGATCCAGGCCCTCGTGGCAGCCCAGTCCGCCATTGCCCCTACTCCACCATATCTCCCACAATAATGTGGCCAATGGCCCGTTTATCTCGCTGTCCATGTTGGACCTTAGTTTTTGTTGCCATGTTGGCACCTTTGTTTGTTAGGCCCTGTTGGCCTCTTTTCTTATAGTATCCCACATTCGGAAAGTGGGTAGTATGGTTTGCCTACTACTAATCCGATAAAAAAAAATATTCTTGTTTAAAAAAAAAAAAAAAATGTGCTTGAAAACACCAATACTGTGTGATCCCTTGTCTCTGCACACACAAGGACACCTTTGGGAGGTTAAATTGTTAAACACAACACATGGGTAATGACTTGGCATAGGTGTGCAGTGTGATATGATAAAGACCTGACCATACTGTACCATTGGAACACAGATGAAGCCCTATTTTACATCACTGTCTCTAATATCACACCCATATTAACAAACACACACACACAAACATGTGTGCCCACACATAGTTCAGTTCTGCCATGGCAGCTGTGCCATGGCGTGGACCAATGCAGGCACATATGTGCATAGTGTGGTCTGTATGTTACCACCATCACCTACAGACACACACATAGCCATTGTTAGTGTAATCCACTGTACTGCACAAGACCACTCCTGTGTGACGCTTTTGCACCTCGAAAGTGTGTTGCAGGAGCCACAATTGACGACACGAGCGTGTATTTGTGAGAAACTCCGATAGACAATGGCGTCATGTATTAGCCAGCCTTCCAGAGCAGGCTGACCAATCGTATCGCTGTTGCGTTGTCCAATGAGCGTGTATGGGGCGGTGTAAACCACTATGGCACGCCTATCTCCTCGCTGCGCTGAACATGTATACCCACATTGCCTTTGAGATTGCAGAGTGTGAAGCGGCGATGAAATTAGGCAACTTTGGTTCCGCTGTAGGTGAGTCGATTTCCAAAGCGACACATTGCCTTAGGTTCAGGGCGACATTGCGGCGTGTGATGCCGCCATCAGCAATCTGAGGCGACCATGAAAAACGTGAGCGTGCACGTTAGATCACCACATATCGCCAGGCGATATTGCGGCGTGTGACGGTACCTTCAGAGTTTTCTTCACTGGAACTAAGGGTCCAATGCCAAAACCTGAAAAACAACCAGATAGCGCTATCCCTCCTCCAACAAACATTACTGCTGGCACAATACAGTTAGGCAGATGTGGCGCCCCGCAACGAGTGCGTCACAGGAGGGTATTGCAGCCATAAATGCAGCCGCAATATTCTCCGACCCAGCAGTCATATGGTTAACTTAGAGATCCAAACCCTGCATGCATCACTTAACATAGAGGGCCAATCCAAGGTCCTGGTGGCCCGAGTGTAAGGGTAGTGTAGGAGAAGTACAGTTAGTCTAGATTAGTTGGAGTTGAAGTTAGAAGTTGGAGTCTAGACAAGACACAGACTTGAACTTGGAGTAGGAGCGGGGGCTCTGCACCTCGTGCAGCCCCCGGGCCGTCACCGGTCGGGTGTTAGCACCTGAGGCCTGAACAACCGGGATCGGGCATCACCAACCACGGGTTCCAAAAGACCCCCGTGCCCAACTTACAGCCGGTTCACTGGTACCGAAGCTGGCAGCAGTTCACTTCTGCTACGCGAACCAGAAGCGTGGAGGAGCAGCTTTACAGGAGCACCCCACCACCCGCCAAATTCCAGTCATCTAACCAGCGGTGTACCCACCGGGGATCCAAGGCTCCCCAGAACATCCATAACGTACATCTTGGATAGCGATTGAAGCAGCCTCCCCGTACCCGACCTTGTATTCCTGGGCGACAATGGCAAATACCTAGCTAGAATGGAGGAACACTACGGATCTCTGAGGGACACCTATCAGTGCTGAGTCCACCTGGTCCACTACCCGTTAACTGTATGCCATGTACTGCCTGCTCGTTACAGTAAAGACCCGTTACAGAGACTTTCAGTGTCCGTGCTTCCTTATGATTGCATCCGTCCGCACACAAGGTAACCGCAGCTGCCGCACAACATCTTAAGCAGCTCCAGCCTCCGGGGATCACCGCTCAGCCTGTGGGGAGCGTAACATCTTGCTGCTGTCCATCCCCCGGAGGTTCCGCAGCGTTGGTCGGACTGACCGAACTACTCATAGGTGGCGTCACGAATAAATTAACCCCTTTAATCTGTTCCTACAAGACGTCGTCAACTTTGATCTGCACTCCACCGGGCCCCACTACCGGCAGGCGCGGCCCACCCGTGACAAGGAGGAAGGAGCTACAGCCTGTCTAAACTAGAGTCCACGGGCCTGCGGTGAGTCACAGATAACGTTCTCCTGTCAAACCTAGAATAATCCATCAGACGCCAGATAGAGAAGTGTGACTTGTTACTACACTGAACAGGATAAAGAGGGGAAAAACAAAGCGCAATAGCGGTTTATCCTTTTTTGCTGATATAAGCAATTAAGCTGATGTCACTGCTCACCTTTCAAGGTTGTGAAACCCACAACCCGGTGTCTGCACATATTGCAATAGCTGCTGGATCCACACTCCACGCCAACCTACGTGTCTGTGAAAAAGTAATCCTATTTGGACGGTGCTCCTCGATTCGCGCTTATTGCAAAAACTCCAAAGACTCCAGCATGTGAAAGAAGATGTTGCTTTAATTCTCTACTCGCTTCCTTGCCCAGAAACACACAGCGAATTAAAGCAACATCTTCTTTTGCATACTGGAGTCTGGAATTTTTGCAGTAAGCGCGAATCAAGGAGCACCGTCCAAATAGGATTACTGTTACTACACTGTCATGCCAGTGACAGTTAGGTAGCAGGGCATCACGTACATGTAGGGTATCACAGTCTTTCAGTTGCTTCATCTCCACCCAGCTGGTTGCATACAGACTAGTACTCCTACTCCACAGTTACTAAAAGCACCTGCAAAAATGGGAATATCCATGACCACAGTACTAGAAGATGACTGTTTGGGCCTTACTTCCTAATTGACCATTGAGTGTTTCATGTGCCACCTCAGGAACCAGGGGAGAGGTTGCTAAGCACAACAACACAATAGCGCAAGCATACAAAAAGACATTATATACGTGTGACTGTTAGGAAACGGGGACAGGGTGCACCTGATCTGCCCCTACAGCTAGGCATCTCTAGGCTAGTCCATGTCCCCAAGATTACCTACAAAGGTGGGGATGCTGGTCAGTCAGAAGTTATACTCACAAGATGGCGCTGCAGGACCGGAGCAGCATTGGTTAAAGGTGAAGCTGCCGGAAGGTGAGTACATGACCACAGGCAGGGGGCTTACGGTATATTTAAAGTGCCAGTCCAGCGGTGAAAAAAAAACTTGAGTGGTGTTTAATACCAGAAGAGGTTAAGACTAGGCCACTTTGGAGTCAGAGAGCTTTGGTGACTTAGTTACGTGGTCTCCACTTTGTGTCTGAGCTGCTGTTGTTATTACTTTTCAATGATATCACTCACAGGTGATGGTGAAATATTAAGGTATGAAGATATGTAGAACTGGTTGGATTTTATACACTGGGGGAAATGGGACTGAATGAAAAACCTGAATACAATGATTAAGTTGTGTGTGCTATTAGTTATGTCCATATAGCGTATGCTGACAGCAAATGAAGGGCACCTCTAGTGGTGGCATTGGGAAGAACAGTCATAGAGAATATCAAGTTACCTGACCGCCTTTCTGATAGTCCACACTGGTCAAGTTTAATCTCGTGAAATGAATAGTGGGAAGTCAATATTAACCAAAAATTGGTGAATAAAGTGTAACAAAATTCTACACTTTTTTATACTACACAATTCTATGCTACAGACTTCTTTACAATGCACCAACCTATTTGTGTAGATTTAGTTTCACCTACAGAGCTTGGTTGCTCTGTGTAACATTGCACCATGTTTTATGTAATGCAATATACGTCTGTGGAGTGTAACAGACACCACATACAACCGGATGACATTAGGATAATTATACATATGGGATTGGAGGGTGCTGTACACAACTTGCACAAGGTAAAGGGACATGCAATAATAATGAATTCATTAGTTTGGGGAGTGTGATATATCATAGTTTACAATTTTTACTGCATTTAATAGATTTTAGAACATAGGAAACACAAATGTTAAAAGTAAAGTTTAAAGAATCAATAATCCATGTGTGCAGAGTAAAATAACTCTACAATATACAATAAAAATGCGTCAATCCAGCACTTGAAGAGCAAAATTTTAAATAATTCAATAAAAAACAACAAAAGTCCAATTCTAACATAGAAATGAGAAATGATGGTTCAATTTTAAGTGCTCTGAAGTGAAGTTATTCTGACCATGTCTGCAGCAGAGTGTGGGGGGGGTGCAGTGCTGTGCTCTTAGGCGAGGGCGAGCCTCTGGGGCTTGCTGGCCTTTTAGAGCACTCTGCACCCCGGCCAGACTTACTTTACTGTATGATTCATCAAGGGAAGACACTGACAAAGATGTTCCTTTAAACTTCAATGACTCTTTACTCTTTACTGTTAACATCACGCAACCATGGCTTAACAGACATATTGCAGGGTCTCTTCTTTAACGTTACAGGGTTCATTGATTCACAATAATTTGCAATTTGTACTCAGCCTGTTCCCCTTGCTCCGATGTTTCTACTGTTATTCTGACATTCTTAATTTTCACACTTAACTTCATTAGTCCAAACAGCAAAGTCAAATAGTCATTGACAGTACTGTCCCGTCCCATCCACAGGGATTTTAGCTCTGAAGAAGCTATTGGAACACCTGTTGAACAAGGCTCGTTCACTAATGCGTAGCAGTCTTTTCGCCTATACCTCAGTTAAAGAGAGTCCTTGAAACAGATACCAGGTAATATAGTTCCTGGCACAGGGATGTTCTCCTTGGAGTTCTAACCTGGTAAAACGTAGATGACTGGCTGCTTTGCCCACTTCCTTTTTCTGTGTTCGACATGCCCAGGATCCAGGGTTGACCCATTGGGTCTGGACGATTTTGAGTCTGGTCCATACCACTCATCAACACCTCCCACAGGTGCAGATTTATTTGTTTGTCTCTCACTACACTCCTAACAAAGATGGCTGAGGCCTACTATTTATTCACTAAGCTTCCTCCTAGAGTGTCGAGTCATCAAACCTTCACCTCTTACCAACCTATTAAGAAGCCAGGGAGCAGTCATACAAAAACCTGGTCATTATATGGCCACCTCCCATTCTGTGCTTTTGAGGCACAGTTCTTGTGTCCAGGCTGGGGTTCACCAAAATCAGTGCTGTCATGAAACAGCCCTCTGGCGCTCCCTTTTCGTCAGGACAATTACAAAATTGACAGATGATAGATAAATGAGGTTGTTCCTCTATTATGCCAATTATTAAAGCAAACGCAATGAGGGAATGGTATATATAATAACTGGTTCCAGAATATGAAGTATATATTTCTCTAGTCACCTTCCACGACAGCAGAACGGAGGTTGCCTCCCCGCCCTAATAGGGGACAGGAAACACAAAGAGGTTAAAAACCCCTCCCCTTCCTGCACACACCAGTGTTTTTCCTGTCCTCTATGGGGCATGAAGAGGTTACTCTGAGCTGCTGGTGGCCGGTGACTAGGCAGCTCCCACTCGTTTCTTACCGGGCGGCTGGGGTCAGGCCTTCGGGTCTCTCCCCTGGGGTCGCTCCCGTCTTCCCCTGTGGCGATTCGGGACAGTGCTGCCCCTCCTGCGCTCCCTTGTGGGGTAAAGTGGGGCAGGTGTGCTTTCAGGCCGGGGGCCTCTCTGAGCTCCCCGGCGTCCTCCTCCTCCACCAGGCGGCCGCCGCTGTGGGCCGCGCCCGGAAGTGACGTAGCGGGGCCCGCGACCGGAAGTGACGTCGCGGAGTTATCGCGTCGCTTCCGGTGGGCGTTCCCGGACGGGAGCGCGGGCGGCCGGCTGCATGGCGTGCGGGGCGGTCGTTTCTGGAGCGGCCGGACGAATGGCACTGCGGGACCCGGAGGAGGAGGTCATCTGCGCTGAGGACCCGGCTGCATAAAGCCCGGTCGGCTTCTTCTCCAGGTAAGGCCTGTGGGTCAGTGCGGCTAGGAAGTCCAGGTGTCAGGTCTGTGACCATTCCCCCTGAGTGCCTCTGATCTTGCTCTCAGTCGCTTAGCAGGGTGGGCCTGGTTAGTACTGGCTGTGCTTATGGAGTCTGAGAAAGCCCTTATGCCTGCATCTGCAGAGCCCAGCGTTCATCCCCCTACTGTAAGTAGCTGGATGAGGTTCACCATTGCATGGGTATGCCTGGTTCTGTGTCCTTATGGGGTCCCTCTCTCTCTCTGTTTTAGGGAGAGAAGGCTTCCGGATCTCGGAAGGACAAAGATAAACCTGTGGCCCGTAAATGTGGAGTCTGCTCCGTCAAATTGCCCTCTTCCCATAAGAAGAAGCTTTGCCAGCCCTGCACTGATGATGTCCTTCGGGCGGAACAGCCGTCACTTCTGGACAGTATTAAAACCCTTATTCAGCAGGAAGTCCAGTCTTCCTTGTCTGTTTTTGCTACACCTCCTGCCCCTGTGTTGGTCCCTCCGGCTAAGAAACGTAAACTGGTACATGAGGATTTGTCCTCTGAGTCCGGGGAATTGCTTTCGTCTGACCCTGAGGGATTGGGGGGTTCTGAAGAGCCTCTGGATTCCGCAGGCTCAGATAGGAAGCGGTTTCTTTTTTCTTCAGATGATATGGAGGAACTTCTGGATATGGTTCGCTCCACTATGGGGGTAGAGGAGGTGGAGCCGGCTCCTTCCGTGCAGGATGTCATGTTTGGGGGCTTAAAGGCTAGGGCCCGTAAGGGGTTTCCTGTTCATGACAACCTCTTAGATTTGGTTATGCAGGAATGGGAATGTCCGGAAAAACGTCTTTCTGTTTCTTCCGAGATGAAGCATAGGTTTCCCCTCACTGGAGATTGTTCAAAATGGGAGCTTCCCAAGGTAGATGTCCAGGTGTCCAGGGTTGCGAGGAAAACTGCCCTCCCCTTCGAGGACTCCTCGCAGTTGAAGGATCCCATGGATCGGAAGGTTGAAGGTCTTCTCCGGAAGACCTGGGATTCTTCTTCCTACCTATTGCAATCTAATATTGCTGCTACCTGCGTGGCTCGGTCCCTCGCTCGTTGGCTTGTCCAGTTGGAGGACCATGTCTCTCACGGTACTTCCCGGGAGGATATTGTTAACTCTCTCTCCCTGCTTCATAAGGCTACGGGATTCCTTGCTGATGCCTCTGGGGAGTCTGTCCGGGTGGCCGCACGTGCGGCGGCTCTGTCTAACTCCGCCCGACGAGCTCTTTGGTTAAAAC
This sequence comes from Allobates femoralis, assembly GCA_033576535.1. Lineage (NCBI taxonomy): Eukaryota > Metazoa > Chordata > Amphibia > Anura > Aromobatidae > Allobates > Allobates femoralis. The sequence continues at coordinate 26,221 of JARQOC010001214.1, read as the reverse complement.
TTTGGACTGGGGATGTGACGTCCAAGGTTAAGCTTTGCTCTCTTCCCTTTAGGGGGGAGTTGGTGTTTGGCCCGGCTCTTGATGAGATTCTGGAGCAGGCCACGGACAGGAAGAAGTCTCTTCCTGAACAGCGGTCGGCGCGGAAACGGTTTTTTCGTCCGTCCCGTGATCCGGTCCCTTCCTCTCGTGGTAAGGGGAAGTCGGGGCGGTGGAGTTACCCGAAAGGGGGTAGAGGTCGGGGCTTCTTTGGTCCCCCGTCCCACTCCCACCCTGACAAGCAGTGACTGTGCCAGGGTAGGGGGTCGGCTCTCGCAATTTTTTCCAAGGTGGCAGGAGGTCTCCTCCAATCCTTGGGTGCTCCGGGTCATCCAATCCGGCTTGCACATAGAATTCATCTCACGGCCCCCCCAGTGCCTTCGGGTCACTACGCTTCCCTCTCGCACTCTTCAGAGCGCCTTGTGGCAGGGTCTTCAGACCTTGTTGGATTCTGGCGTGATTTCTTCGGTTCCCCTTCAGGAGGTCGGCAGGGGTCATTACTCTCGGCTCTTCATGGTAAAAAAGCCTTCAGGGGCCTACAGGATTATTGTCAACCTGAAGCCTCTGAATCGATTCGTGGTTTACCATCGGTTCAAGATGGAATCCATTCGGTCCACCATTCCCTTGATTGGTCAGGATTGGGTGATGGCCACTCTCGACCTCACGGATGCATATTACCATGTCCCGATACATCCGGATCATCGTCAGTTCCTTCGGGTTGCGGTCACGCGCAATCAGGAAGTTGTTCATTTTCAGTTCAACGCCCTTCCATTCGGGCTCTCCTCGGCCCCTCGGGTGTTTTCCAAGATCATGTCGGAGGTCGTTTCCTTTCTCCGGGGTCAGGGGATTTTTATTGTCCCCTACCTCGACGATTTTCTGATCCTGGCTCCCTCGTCTCACCAGCTGTCCCTCTCGGTTTCCGCCACCCTTCAGGTTTTCCGCTCCCTGGGCTGGCTTCCAAATTTGGGGAAGTCCGACCTGACTCCGTCCACGCGGAAGCAATTCCTGGGGATTCTTCTCGATTCTTCCCGGCAGACATCTTTTCTGCCGCCGGACAAGAGGGTGGATCTCGTGCGGAAGCTCGCTCGCTTCCGGGGATCCCGTCGTCCTTCCCTGAGGGAGGTCATGTCGGCGTTGGGTTCTCTGACGGCCTGTATCCCGGCGGTTCCCTGGGCGCAGGCTCATTCCAGGGTTCTGCAGGAATTCCTCCTGTCTTCCTGGGACAGGTCCTCCACCTCCCTCTCTCGGAGGGTGTCCCTCCCAGGTCGCGTCCGTTCCTCTCTGGCCTGGTGGCTGACCCCTCGGAACCTCCGGAAGGGGGTGTCTTGGGTCCAGTCTCCGTTGGTGTCCCTCACAACGGACGCCAGCCAGCGGGGGTGGGGGGCCACGGTTGCGGGTCACCACTTCCAGGGCCGGTGGTCTCCTCAGGTCAGTGCCAGGTCTTCCAATTTTCGGGAACTGATGGCGGTGGAGCTGGCCCTCCGAGCTGCGGGTGCTCTTCTCCACGGCTGTCACGTCCGGGTGTTCTCGGACAACGTCACGGCGGTGGCACATGTCCGTCACCAAGGGGGTACTCGGTTTGCCAGTCTTACGTCTCTTTCTGCAAGGATTTTTTCCTGGGCAGAACGGCATGTCCTGTCCTTATCGGCGGTTCATTTACGAGGGTCCGACAACGTCCAGGCAGACTTCCTCAGCCGGAGGGACATACATCCGGGCGAATGGTGTCTCCATCGGGAGGTCTTCGCCTCCCTGGTCTCTCGGTGGGGTCTTCCCGAAGTGGATCTGTTTGCAACCCTTCACAATGCCCAGGTGGAGTCGTTCTTCGCCCTGTCTCCGTCCGGTCGCCTGCTGGGGGTGGACGCGTTCTCTCATCCCTGGGGGTTCTCCCTGGCCTATGCGTTTCCTCCAATTCCTCTCATTCCGCGGACGCTTCAGAAGATCCGGCTGGACGGGGTTCCTACAATCCTGGTGGCTCCCCTCTGGCCGGGTCGCAGTTGGTTCAGCGCCCTGCTGAGTCTGGCATCGGACGGTCCCGTTCTTCTTCCACGGAGGCCCGATCTCCTTCACCAGGGGCCCATTCTTCATCCCGACCTTCCCAAGTTGAACCTAGCGGCCTGGTTATTGAAGCCAACTTGCTGAGGGCTAAAGGTCTTTCTGATGGGGTGATCTCGACTTTGCAGAAAAGTAGGAAGTCGGTCACCAATGCTATTTATGGGAAGATCTGGAAGAAGTTTGTGTCTTGGTGTGCGGCGGATCCTCCTGATCCCCTTCGTCCAAATATTGCTCGCATTTTGGATTTTTTGCAGGCCGGTCTGGAGTTGGGTCTCTCCCCCAGTACTCTCAAGGTGCAGATCTCGGCTCTCAGTTCCTTTTTTGATCAGGGGATAGCCGCTCACCCTTGGGTCCGTCGGTTTATGACTTCCGCCGGGCGGCTGCGGCCTCGGCTGCGGTCCCTTGTCCCTCCTTGGGACCTGAATCTTGTCCTCTCTGGTCTCACGAAGTCACCCTTTGAGCCGCTGTCCTCCTCGGATCTCCGGGTGCTGTCCCACAAGACCGCCTTCCTGGTGGCGGTCACGTCGGCTAGACGTGTGGGTGAACTCCAGGCTCTGTCCATCCGTGAGCCCTACCTTCGGATCCTGGAGGATAGTCTGGTGTTTCGCCTTGACCCTTCTTTTTTGCCTAAGGTGGTCTCTGACTTTCATCGGTCGCAGGACATTGTTTTGCCTTCGTTTTGTTCTTCCCCTTCTAATCCGAAGGAGGAGTGTCTTCATACACTGGATGTTCGTCGCACGGTGCTCTTCTATCTCCAGCAGACGGCACCTTTTCGCGTCGACCAGAATTTATTTGTCCAGCTTTTCGGCCGTCGGAAAGGGCTCAAGGCCTCCAAGGGTACGATCGCTGGTTGGATCAAGCAAGCCGTCTGCACGGCCTACGTTCAGATGGGTCATTCACCTCCTGAAAAGTTCAAGGCTCACTCTACTAGATCCGTCGCTGCTTCCTGGGCTGAGCGGGGTGATGCTTCCGTTGAGCAGATCTGCAGAGCCTCTACTTGGTCCTCGGTCCATACTTTCACCCGTCATTACCGGCTGGACTTCAATCGGGATCTCACGTTTGGCAGGAGAGTCCTGCAGGCTGTTATCCCACCCTAAGGTATATTCGTTGGTATTCCTCCGTTCTGCTGTCGTGGAAGGTGACTAGAGAAAATAGAATTAGACTTACCGGTAATTCCATTTCTAGGAACCTTCCACGACAGCATTAATTTCCCTCCCTATTTCTTGTCTTCTTATTATGATTATTGTTCCTGCACTTGGTGGTCGCTTTCATGCGGGTGTGTACAGTCAAAACACTGGTGTGTGCAGGAAGGGGAGGGGTTTTTAACCTCTTTGTGTTTCCTGTCCCCTATTAGGGCGGGGAGGCAACCTCCGTTCTGCTGTCGTGGAAGGTTCCTAGAAATGGAATTACCGGTAAGTCTAATTCTATTTTTGGTACCGTCATTGACAAGCTTCATAATAACCTAAGAAAAATAGTATCTGCCACAACCAATTGTTTATCCGGGGATTTGGACACCTATTACGGGTAACATGAGATTCGGAGTGCAGGTTATAGAGCAAGAGGAACAAAACTTTTACATTTCATATATTCGTATTTCATCTGAAAGAGCAGGCAATGTTTATAATAAATATACCAGATATTTACAAAAGGAGACAATACAATATAATATAGACAATTAAATAAAAAGGATAAACATGGAACTTACTAAGACTTGTGCCACAGTTATGACTGCCAAGCTTGAGGAGAGAGGGGCTCCTTAGAAGACAAACAAACAGAACCGCAGCATAGCTATGGCCTCCACAAACTGAACAAGCCAAAAATATGACAGCTACCTTTTATTACCTCAGGTCACAGCCCCTTGATGGCGTCCTATGGGGGATGTCAGGGGATGTGCTCAGACCTTCAGATAATTATGGAATTCCAGTTTTCAGCATATCTTCAGGGGTCACAGGTGAAGGATATTACCATCATTTTTCCCATCATGAATTTACTTGTTCATAGATAGGAAACATGACATAGCTGGTATTATCTAACTGACTGATATCCATTTGCTGGGATTCCATCCATCGCCCTCCAAAGCAAATATGGTGTTTTGTGTTTGCTCTTTTGTTAGGTTTTGTAAAATATAATTTTCATATCTTTAATATTAATGACATACATAAAATCTTAGTTAATTGTTTTTTACCAAGCAGACTAATGGTACCTTTACACGCCGCTTCCGAAGGTTAGAAACCACCGGGTATCGCACGTGCACGCGCGTGTTTCAACGGTTCCTAACGGTACCTGATACCACAATTACACGCCGCTACAAGGTGCTCCACAGTAGGTTTTTTCGATCCCTGGAAGCACCGACGGGTACCGCAGGTTACCTTCTGTGGAGCACCTTCCCTGATTTACACGCCGCTACCACAAGGGAATATGGGAGGACCTGGGGCAGCAGGGACAACACATAGGCGTGCCAGAGTTGTGGATTACGAGACACTCGTACGGTGATTGGACAAAGCAATAACATCATGATTGGCCAGCCAGCGCAGGAAGGCTGGCTAATACATGACGCTATACCAAATGTGTAGTGACTGGTCATCTCGATAAATATGCACAGGGACAGCCAATGGGTACACAGTACCCCCCACCAATGATAGCTGATGGGGTGTGGTGTACATGACGCTCAAGCACGCCCCCGGGAACTCAAATACCGTACCTGTGCCCCGATTACACGCCGTTACCATAGGGTTTATACCTGCTTGTTTATGAGCAAGGCTGAAAGACAGGTGTCCAAAGAGACACGAAGGTGGTACCTGAATTACACGCCGCAACCTTGCGGTGTTTTAAAGGTAAAAGGTACAATTTTCTCCGACACCCGGTGGTTTCTAACCTTCGGTAGCAGCGTGTAAAGGTACCATAAGAGATTTGAATTCTTAGTTGTTCCCATGTGTTCTTATCTGTTTCAAGTTGTAAATGGCTCTTCTCCACATTGCTATGCTTCTCAAATGTTTACCATACAAAGTCTTGGAGATTTCCTTAATTACTAAGGGAGGGGGACAGCTCTATTTTAAGGTAGAGTGCGAGCCATGGTTAAATTTTGAATGGAATTTAAAAGTTTTCATGGCAAACACTTATCACCTGTCCTCGGGTATGTTTCTGATTTTGGGTATCTGACTACTTGAACCAACAATGATCACAAGAGTATGAAATTGTGAAACTCCAGTGTGAAAGGAATACAGGCTGTAATGGGCACTAGGGATCAATTCATTCTCTATAGCAGGGATCTCAAACTCGGCTGGGTATATGCGCCACACATGGAAAAAAGTTGAATTTGGGGGAGGCCGCATTTTTTGCAGGACAGTGACATATTTAGTGACACCATATTTTTTTTCTACAGTCATGGCCAAAAGTTTTGAGAATGATACAAATATTAATTTTTACAAAGTCTACTGCTTCAGTTTTTCTAATGGCAATTTGCATATACTCCAGAATGTCATAAAGAGTGATCAGCTTAACAGCAATTACTTGCTAAGTCAATATTTGCCTAGAAAATGAACTTTAACCCCCAAAACTCATTTCAACATCATTGCAGTCCTGCCTTAAAAGGAGCAGCTAACATCGTTTTAGTGATTGTTCCAATAACACAGGTGTGGGTGTTGATGAGGACAGGGCTGGCGAACAATCAGTCATGATTAAGTAAGAATGACACCACTGGACACTTTAAAAGGAGGCTGGTGCTTGGTATCATTGTTTCTCTTCAGTTAACCATGGTAATCTCAAAAGAAACACGTGCAGCCATCATTGCACTGCACAAAAATGGCCTAACAGGGAAGAGTATCGCAGCTAGAAAGATTGCACCTCAGTCAACAATCTATCGCATCATCAAGAACTTCAAGAAGAGAGCTTCCATTGTTGTCAAAAAGGCTCCAGGGTGCCCAAGAAAGACCAACAAGCGCCAGGACCGTATCTTAAAATTGTTTCAGCTGCGGGTTCGGTCTACCAGCAGTGTCGAGCTTGCTCAGGAATGGCAGCAGGCTGGTGTGAGTGCTTATGCACGCACTGTGAGGTGGAGACTCTTTGTGCAAGGCCTGGTTTCTAGGAAGGCAGCAAAGAAGCCACTTCTCTCCAGAAAAAACATCAGGAACCGACTGATATTCTGCAAAAGGTACAGAGAGTGGACTGATGAGGACTGGGGGAAAGGTACAGGGAGTGGACTGCTGAGGACTGGGATAAAGTAATTTTCTCTGATGAATCCCCTTTTCGATTGTTTGGGACATCTGGAAAACAGCTTATTCGGAGAATAAGAGGTGAGCGCTACCACCAGTCTTGTCTCATGCCAACTGTAAAGCATCCTGAAACCATTCATGTGTGGGGTTGCTTCTCAGCCAAGGGAATTGGCTCACTCACAGTCTTGCCTAAAATCACAGCCATGAATAAAGAATGGTACCAGAATGTCCTCCAAGAGCAACTTCTCCCAACAGTCCAAGAGCAGTTTGGCGCCCAACAATGCCTTTTCCAGCATGATGGAGCACCTTGCCATAAAGCAAAGGTCATAACTAAATAGCTCAGGGAACAAAACATAGAGATTTTGGGTCCATGGCCTGGAAACTCCCCAGATCTTAATCCCATTGAGAACTTGTGGTCAATCATCAAGAGACGGGTGGACAAACAAAAACCAGCAAATTCTGCCAAAATGCAAGCATTTATTATGCAAGAATGGACTGCTATCAGTCAGGATTTGGTCCAGAAGTTGATTGAGAGCAGCCAGGGAGAATTGCAGAGGTCCTGAAGAAGAAGGGGCAACACTGCAAATATTGACTTGCTGCATTAACTCATTCTAACTGTCAATATAACCTTTTGGTACTCATAATATGATTGCAATTATATTTCTGTATGTGATATAAAGATCAGACAAACACAAATAAAAACCAGAGGGCAGCAGATCATGTGAAAATATCATTTTGGTGTCATTCTCAAAACTTTTGCCCATGACTGTATACACCTTTTGATCATCTTCTTGGAACATTTTTGGTGTGTTTATTTTATTTTTTAAAGGCATTTGTCATATGGGTTGTAGTATAGTGTCATAGCTTGGACCTTTATGCAAGTGGCAATGATAAATGTGTACTTCTTTGTTTACTTTAGTCTATATAAAAAAAAGCATTTTTAGTGGCAAAATATTTTTTCCTGTCTTATCTAAAATCTCTTTTAACATTTTTACAATTTTTCTCCTCATTGGCCACAAACAGTAATATTGTCTTACAATTAGCATCGTATAGCAATTCTGGTCAAAATCTTGTAGTAATGTGCCCTTTCCTGGTTTACACCTTGTAGTAATGATTCCAATCCTGGTCCTATCTTGTAGCTATGTTTTCCATAAAGGTTCCTTTCCTAGTCCTCATCTTGTAGTAGTGTCCTCATCCTGGTTCCCTTATTGTAGCAATGCGCCTAATCCTAATCCTCATCTTGTAGTTATGTCCCCATCCTGCTCCTCTTCTTGTAGTAATATCCCCATCCTGGTTCCCATATTGTAGTAATGTCCAATCCTGGTCTCATCTTGTAGTAATATCCCAGTCCTGTTCCCCATCTTGTAGTAATGTGCCTAATCCTGGTACTCATCTTGTAGTAATATCCTCCATCCTGGTCCCCATCTTAATGTAATGCCATATCCTGGTTTCATCTTATAGTAATATCCCAAACCTGGTCCCTTTGTTGTAATAATATCCCCATCCTGATCCTCATATGTAGCAATGCCCCATCTTAGTCCTCTTCTTATCATAATGTCCCATCCTGGTCCCTATCCTGGTCCTCATCTTGTATTAATGTCCCCCTCCTGGTCCTCATCATGTAGTAAAGTGCCCAATCCTTGTCCCCATCTTCAAGCAATGTCTCCATCCTGGTCCCCTTCTTGTAGTAATGTCCCCATCCTGGTTCCCTTCTTGTAGTAATGTCCCCATCCTGGTCCCCTTTTGTAGTAATGTGCCCCATCCTGGTCCCCTTCTTGTAGTAATGTCCCCATCCTGGTTCCCTTCTTGTAGTAATGTCCCCATCCTGGTTCCCTTCTTGTAGTAATGTCCCCATTCTGGTCCCCTTTTGTAGTAATGTCCCCATCCTGGTCCCCTTCTTGTAGTAATGTCCCCATCCTGGTCCTCTTCTTGTAGTAATGTCCCCATCCTGGTTCCCTTCTTGTAGTAATGGTCCCCATGCTGGTCCCCATTTGTAGTAATGTGCCCCATCCTGGTCCCCTTCTTGTAGTAATGTCGCCATCCTGGTCCTCATTTGTAGTAATGCACCCATCCTGGTCCTCATTTGTAGTAATGTCCCCATCCTGGCCCCCTTTTGTAGTAATGTGCTCCATCCTGGTTCCCTTGTAGCAATGTACCCATCCTGATTCCCTTCTTATAGTAATGCTCCATTCTGGTCCCCACCTTATAGCAATATCCCCCATCAATATAGTGAGTGGGGGGGATCAGGAGAAATAGCTAACACCTACATAATAATGCGGGAGTGCTGATTCAACTTTTTATATACAGATATGGCTAAACATTTTGAGACTGACACAAATTTTGGTGTTCACAGTTTGCTGCTTCATTGTTTTTAGATCTCTTAGTCAATGTCTCTATGGATTCTGAAGTACAATCAGCATTTTATACGTTTTTACACTGAGAAATATATCAGGTTGATTCTAAGACTCAGTATTTTCAATGTTGTTCTTTATTTGTCAGGACTAAAGATGAGAGAACCCACGGAGGTTCGGGTTCGGGCGTTGCAGCCGAACTTATGTGTTTGGGACCCAGTCCTCACTGTAAGTCACTGACTGGCAGCTTGGCTTACCGCCCACATACAGCCAGACATAAGAAAGACATTTCTGGGGGTGAGAGGGCAGGGATTTTCTTTTTCATATTTTAGAAAGACACTACACCCATAAACTGTGGTTTTACGTCCAGTGCAAGCCGATCAAACACCGCACGTGGCTCACACCGGGCCAAACACACATGAGCACAGCGATGCTCGTTCCGGTGCTTGAGAAATGGAGAGTACCTGAACTCCAACCCCAAACGGGTTTGCTTATCTCTAGTCAGGACTTCTGCCCTTTGTCCTAACAGCTGGATATTAGCTTCTGGGTGACCGATGACAAGCCATTGTTGCCCAATTTGTGGTTTATCAACCTGTTTTTGAAGATCGACCATAACTTCTCAATGGGAATGAGATCTGGAGACTTTCCTAGTCTTGAATATTTATCACATTTGCCTTGTGACTTGGTCTCTATCCTGCTGGAAAAAGCATTGTTTATCACCATATTAATCCTGGACTGTTCTGAGATATTGGTCCTGGAGGAGGTTTAGATACTATTGTTTCTTCATGGCAGTGTTCATAGGTAAAATTGAGACTGAGCCCCCTGCATGGATGAAGAGTCCCCACACATGAATGAATGAAAAGAGAGCATTACTGTGCACCAAAACACTGTGCCACTTTTTCAGCCCGTGCGGCCAATTTTTAGGTTCCAGTAATCACTTGTATAGCACCTGGGGACCGGTGTTGCATGCTAAGGTGAGCCTTATTAATGAAGAAATGAGCACAGGACCCATGAAAGCGGTATTACCTCGAAACAGCGTGCCATCATCCGCCGCCTCCTACTCCCTCTCCCCGCGCACATCTCATTCCTTGAGGATAAATAAATAATCAGAGCTGAAAACCACCACCGGTGAGTGCCGCTTTTAATTTCTTCATTAATAAGCCACACATGAATGATCTCAGGACGCTTTACTGCAGGACTCATGATAGCGCTCTTCTGTTCTTCTTTGGATAATCATTCTTCCCGATTTTCCAACATTGTGAATGGGGCTTCATCAGAGAAAACAACGTTACCCCAGTGCTCTGCAATCCAATCCCTGTTCTTTCTACAGAATGTCAGTCTGTCCTTCATCTTTTTCTTACAGTGAATTGTCTACTTTTTCATTCTTCTTGCAATGGCATAACTTAAAGCTCATAAGCCCCAATGCAAATGCTCCAATGGGGTCCCCAATTATCGCAAATCTTTGATAGCAATAGTCTTTTTCTATAGGTCAAAAAGACTTTTGGGGCCCCCCTAGGCTCCAGGGCCCAGGTGCGATTGCAACCACTGTACCTGTTGTAGTTTTGCCCCTGTCTTCTTGACAACAGGCTGTTTTGCCAATATTTTTGACAAACAGGCTCAGATATGACTTTAAAGAAGGTAATCAAGTAATTTATTTAAAAAGGCTAATACAGAATACACAATTAAACAGTTTGATATTTCATACACTATTTGTATACTCAACATACAAAGGTTATGTATTTACTTACATCACATCACCACAAAGTTATGAATACATCATCTGTCTGGAAAATCCATGACGAAGACAGAGAGCTCAGTGGGAAATCAATGCTGAATTCGGACATCTAATGGATTCAGGTACACAAAACAACTTCATCAAGGAGCTTATGAACATCATCTGTCTGATAATTGTCAGAGAAACTTCTGAGGAGTCAGCACTGGATAGCTTCTGTGACTGTCATCGTCCTGCAATCTTATATAGGCCATATAAAATAGAAGCATAAGCCCGGTTAATATTTTATAAATATGATTCCTCTATGACCCTGAAATGGCCAGCTCCTGGCATTAAATGAACCGGCTGTAAACATATGTCAGACAATAATTTGTGTATTTGTTGTCAACATCATATGCTATTTGGACACAGTATTCTGCTATAATGACTGCATTGTCAGCTTGTATATTGAAACCAAAAATTACAGTGGTCACATATATCCAATCAGGATCAGCTATCTCTTTAACAAGCAATATCACAGAGCACAATACAATGTTCATTGTCTACTTGTATGAAAAGAGCAAACACTCACTTGTAGACAGAAGACTAATTTGCAATACATTCAAGCCTTGGCTAACATGATAGTGTGTTTCCACCCTTATGTTGTGATAAGTCTCTTTATCTATATTTATAGCTGCCATGGTGTCATTCTTCCAAATTCAAAATTTCCTGTATAGACATGAATTCTAAATGTAAAATGTTGGCTGTCTAAACCACCACTAGGGGGAGCTTAGTTGCTAGCTGCACATTGTATTATTATTATTATTATTATTACTAGTAAAAAGGCCCGATGCAATTGCATCGGGAGCAGGGTGAAATGAATTGTGTGTATACAGGCGGGCCAGTGGGTAGCAGAGTATACAGGGGGCTCTGTGGGTAGCAGAGTATACAGGCGGGTCTGTGGGTAGCAGAGTATACAGACGGCTCTGAGGGTAGGAGATTATACAGGTGACTCTGTGGGTAGAAGAGTATACAGGTGGGTCTGTGGGTAGTGGAGTATACAGGCGTGTGTGGTGGTGGTGGCAGAGTATACAGGTGTGTGTGGTGGTGGTGGCAGAGTATACAGGCGTGTGTGGTGGTGGCAGAGTATACAGGCGTCTGTGCTGGTGGCGGCAGAGTATACAGGCGTGTGTGGTGGTGGCAGAGTGTACAGGCGTGTGTGGTGGTGGCAGAGTGTACAGGTGTGTGTGGTGGTGGCAGAGTGTACAGGCGTGTGTGGTGGTGGGAGAGTATACCGGCGTGTGTGTGGTGGCGGCAGAGTGTACAGGCGTCTGTGCTGGTGGCGGCAGAGTATACAGGCATGTGTGGTGGGGCAGAGTATACAGGCGTCTGTGCTGGTGGCGGCAGAGTATACAGGCATGTGTGGTGGTGGCAGAGTATACAGGCGTCTGTGCTGGTGGCGGCAGAGTATACAGGCGTCTGTGCTGGTGGCGGCAGAGTATACAGGCGTCTGTGCTGGTGGCGGCAGAGTATACAGGCAGGTGTGGTGGTGGCGGCAGAGTATACAGGCGTCTGTGGTGGTGGCAGAGTGTACAGGTGTGTGTGGTGGTGGCAGAGTGTACAGGTGTGTGTGGTGGTGGGAGAGTATACAGGCGTGTGTGGTGGTGGCAGAGTATACAGGCGTGTGTGGTGGTGGCAGAGTATACAGGCGTGTGTGGTGGTGGCAGAGTATACAGGCGTGTGTGGTGGTGGCAGAGTATATACAGGCGTGTGTGTGGTGGTGGCAGAGTATACAGGCGTCTGTGCTGGTGACGGCAGAGTATACAGGCGTGTGTGGTGGTGGCGGCAGAGTGTACAGGCGTGTGTGGTGGTGGCGGCAGAGTGTACAGGCGTCTGTGCTGGTGGCGGCAGAGTATACAGGCATGTGTGGTGGTGGCAGAGTATACAGGCGTCTTGTGCTGGTGGCGGCAGAGTATACAGGCATGTGTGGTGGCGGCAGAGTATACAGGCGTCTGTGCTGGTGGCGGCAGAGTATACAGGCGTCTGTGCTGGTGGCGGCAGAGTATACAGGCAGGTGTGGTGGTGGTGGCGGCAGAGTATACAGGCGTCTGTGGTGGTGGCAGAGTGTACAGGTGTGTGTGGTGGTGGCAGAGTGTACAGGTGTGTGTGGTGGTGGCAGAGTGTACAGGCGTGTGTGGTGGTGGCAGAGTGTACAGGCGTGTGTGGTGGTGGCAGAGTGTAACAGGCGTGTGTGGTGGCGGCAGAGTGTACAGGCGTGTGTGGTGGCGGCAGAGTGTACAGGCGTGTGTGTGGCGGCAGAGTATACAGGCGTGTGTGGTGGTGGTGGCAGAGTATACAGGTGTGTGTGGTGGTGGTGGCAGAGTATACAGGCGTGTGTGGTGGTGGCAGAGTATACAGGCGTCTGTGCTGGTGGCGGCAGAGTATACAGGCGTGTGTGGTGGTGGCAGAGTGTACAGGCGTGTGTGGTGGTGGCAGAGTGTACAGGTGTGTGTGGTGGTGGCAGAGTGTACAGGCGTGTGTGGTGGTGGGAGAGTATACCGGCGTGTGTGGGTGGTGGCGGCAGAGTGTACAGGCGTCTGTGCTGGTGGCGGCAGAGTATACAGGCATGTGTGGTGGTGGCAGAGTATACAGGCGTCTGTGCTGGTGGCGGCAGAGTATACAGGCATGTGTGGTGGTGGCAGAGTATACAGGCGTCTGTGCTGGTGGCGGCAGAGTATACAGGCGTCTGTGCTGGTGGCGGCAGAGTATACAGGCGTCTGTGCTGGTGGCGGCAGAGTATACAGGCAGGTGTGGTGGTGGCGGCAGAGTATACAGGCGTCTGTGGTGGTGGCAGAGTGTACAGGTGTGTGTGGTGGTGGCAGAGTGTACAGGTGTGTGTGGTGGTGGCAGAGTGTACAGGCGTGTGTGGTGGCGGCAGAGTGTACAGGCGTGTGTGGTGGCGGCAGAGTGTACAGGCGTGTGTGGTGGCGGCAGAGTATACAGGCGTGTGTGGTGGTGGTGGCAGAGTATACAGGTGTGTGTGGTGGTGGTGGCAGAGTATACAGGCGTGTGTGGTGGTGGCAGAGTATACAGGCGTCTGTGCTGGTGGCGGCAGAGTGTACAGGCGTGTGTGGTGGCGGCAGAGTGTACAGGCGTGTGTGGTGTGGCGGCAGAGTGTACAGGCGTGTGTGGTGGCGGCAGAGTGTACAGGCGTGTGTGGTGGCGGCAGAGTGTACAGGCGTGTGTGGTGGCGGCAGAGTGTACAGGCGTGTGTGGTGGTGGCAGAGTGTACAGGCGTGTGTGGTGGTGGCAGAGTGTACAGGCGTGTGTGGTGGTGGCAGAGTGTACAGGCGTGTGTGGTGGAGGCAGAGTGTACAGGCGTGTGTGGTGGCGGCAGAGTGTACAGGCGTGTGTGGTGGCGGCAGAGTGTACAGGCGTGTGTGGTGGCGGCAGAGTGTACAGGCGTGTGTGGTGGCGGCAGAGTGTACAGGCGTGTGTGGTGGCGGCAGAGTGTACAGGCGTGTATGGTGGCGGCAGAGTGTACAGGCGTGTGTGGTGGCGGCAGAGTGTACAGGCGTGTGTGGTGGTGGCAGAGTGTACAGGCGTGTGTGGTGGTGGCAGAGTGTACAGGCGTGTGTGGTGGTGGCGGCAGAGTGTACAGGCGTGTGTGGTGGTGGTGGCGGCAGAGTGTACAGGCGTGTGTGGTGGTGGCGGCAGAGTGTACAGGCGTGTGTGGTGGTGGCGGCAGAGTGTACAGGCGTGTGTGGTGGTGGCGGCAGAGTGTATAGGCGTGTGTGGTGGTGGCGGCAGAGTGTACAGGCGTGTGTGGTGGTGGCGGCAGAGTGTACAGGCGTGTGTGGTGGCAGAGTGTACAGGCGTGTGTGGTGGCAGAGTATACAGGCGTGTGTGGTGGTGGAGTATACAGGCGTCTGTGGTGGTGGCAGAGTATACAGGCGTGTGTGGTGGTGGAGTATACAGGCGTCTGTGGTGGTGGCAGAGTGTACAGGCGTGTGTGGTGGCGGCAGAGTGTACAGGCGTGTGTGGTGGTGGCAGAGTGTACAGGCGTGTGTGGTGGTGGCAGAGTGTACAGGCGTGTGTGGTGGTGGCAGAGTGTACAGGCGTGTGTGGTGGCGGCAGAGTGTACAGGCGTGTGTGTGGTGGCGGCAGAGTGTACAGGCGTGTGTGGTGGCGGCAGAGAGTGTACAGGCGTGTGTGGTGGCGGCAGAGTATACAGGCGTGTGTGTGGTGGCGGCAGAGTGTACAGGCGTGTGTGGTGGCGGCAGAGTGTACAGGCGTGTGTTGGTGGCGGCAGAGTGTACAGGCGTGTGTGGTGGTGGCAGAGTGTACAGGCGTGTGTGGTGGTGGCAGAGTGTACAGGCGTGTGTGGTGGTGGCGGCAGAGTGTACAGGCGTGTGTGGTGGTGGCGGCAGAGTGTACAGGCGTGTGTGGTTGGTGGCGGCAGAGTGTACAGGCGTGTGTGGTGGTGGCGGCAGAGTGTACAGGCGTGTGTGGTGGTGGCGGCAGAGTGTACAGGCGTGTGTGGTGGTGGCGGCAGAGTGTACAGGTGTGTGTGGTGGTGGCGGCAGAGTGTACAGGCGTGTGTGGTGGCAGAGTGTACAGGCGTGTGTGGTGGCAGAGTATACAGGCGTGTGTGGTGGTGGAGTATACAGGCGTCTGTGGTGGTGGCAGAGTATACAGGCGTGTGTGGTGGTGGAGTATACAGGCGTCTGTGGTGGTGGCAGAGTGTACAGGCGTGTGTGGTGGTGGAGTATACAGGTGTCTGTGGTGCGCTCGTGCAAGGCAGGGGTTAAAAAAAATAAAAAAAGATTATGCTCACCTCACCCCGAGCCCCCGCCGTCTTCTGCCGTGTTCCGCCGTCTTCTGCCGTGTTCCGCTAGGCTCCCGGTGGCTGTGCAGGCTCCCGGTGCCTGCAGTGATCTTCTATCTACTGAGAGCGAAGGACCTGTGGTGATGTCAGAGTCACGTGACCCGCGATTTGCCTGGAGTAAGCTGGTGTCACGTGACTCTGACATCACCACAGGTCCTTCACTCTCAGTAGATAGAAGATCACTGCAGGCACCGGGAGCCTGCACAGCCACCGGGAGCCTAGCGGAACACGGCAGAAGACGGCGGGAGACGGCGGGAGACAGCGCGGGCTCGGGTAGAGGTGAGGATTTTTTTTTTTTTTTAGAGTAGTGCGGGTCTGCGGCTCGTGATGACGCTGCGCGTCATCACTCGCAGTCCCGCGCAAAGCATGTTGGGATTCGGCTACAACGCCCGAAATCCCAACTGCGGATTATATAAGTAGATTATTACTATAGGGTTCAATGTTACCAGTAATTAGTAAGTTCCAAATGACTTTTATATTTATTTGTAGCACTGAATTGGAAAAATGAAGCTTGAACCTCCTTAAAGAGGATCTTTCCCTTGTTTTAGCATCTTAAACCTACCATTGGTTGAGATATTACCTTGTAAAGTTTGGGTTAAAATGTACAATATTCCAGGTGGTGCATTACCAGAGATTCTTCTCTGTGGGCATGTACTTTGTCATCTGCATGATGTTGACCAATCATAACCAGGAGGCATCATGCAGGGAATAAAAAAAACAGGTCCTGCTCTCATCTCTGAATCTACTATGTAATAAAAAGCAAAGTGTCATAGCTCTGTTTGGGGATTTGATCCGGTGACCTGTTGTTTTGTAAGAGGGTAAACTAATAAGCTGCTAAAACCAAGCAGACTGCCATTTTGTAGTGGCCCAGGAAAGAGAAAACAGTCTCTGGTTGCCATGGTGACTGCTCTGTGTCTAGGAAAGTGAAAGCACGATCGCTGGTTGCCGGGTGACGGTTCTGTCAGTTGCTCCTGTTTTGGTTGATCTCTCTCTGCGGTGGCCATTACTAGTGTAAGGATTACAGCAAAGCCAGTGCAAGCTATATGGGCCTTTAAAGTTGTTTGCAAGCCCTGTTGTGTGGACTAAAGACTTTATCTTAAACTGAGCAAGTGTCCAGCATCTGAGGAGAGGCTGAGGAGATGTTCCCCCTGATGGAGCGAGTCATTGGCGTCCAGGAAGGCCGTGAGTGACTGCGAAAGGAGAGTCAGCGTCCGGTGCCATCCACATTGGGAGGATCCTGACAAGGAGGCTGAGGAGATGTCCCCCCTGATGGAGCGAGTCATTGGCGTCCAGGAAGGCCGTGAGTGACTGCAAAAGGAGAGCCGGCGTCCGGTGCCATCCACATTGGGAGGATCCTGACAAGGAGGCTGGAAAAGATTGCTCCACAGATTGCACCCCAAGCTTACAGAACTAAAGTGCTGGACATGTGAATCTGGCACTGGCTGGTAAGCTGCCAAATTCTGCTGTTTTACAAAGGTTTTTCTTTTCTTTTTACTTTTTCTGGACTTGCTGCAGCCCACGTGGAATATACACCGGTGTAAAGCTACATTTGAGGTTTATGGTACCATAGTTTTGAGATACCCGGGTATCCCTGTGCTAAGTGTATAGCCAGCATTGATATAGTGTAATGTATTGTTATTAGCTGTGATAAGTTATACTCAGTGTGCCATCTCAGAGGTCCCATCAGATCGCCCACAGTTGATGTACATAGCCTTTAGTTAAGTTAAATTCTTGATAAGTCTAACGTGTAGGTAAATTTGTTCCTGGTTCTGAGTGTGATTTACATACCCTGGGAACTCTGAGATCGGTGCATTGATGTCAGCTAACGCTGAGTGTGTGAAACTGTTATTGGTTATATTTTAAGGGGATTTTGAGATTTTTACATTCCTTACTGAACCATACCTTGATCCCCATATCAGTAAAAATACTGTTGTTTATTTCTGCCTCTGTCTCAGTCTGTGACTCACTGGATCTTAATAGGACCTCCGGTCATTACATTTTTGGCGTAGTCGGCAGGATCCAGTGTTTGTCATGGACGGAGGCGGCGAGGGAAGAAATGACCCCACCACACCAGCAGCCATGCTGCTGGGTGCGGATCCTTTGGCAGCCGCGGCGAATGTGGGAGGGTATGTGCCGGTAGGAGCTTTACTCCAGCACATGCCGAAATACGACGGGCATAACATGGCATTGCAGGATTGGGCTGAGAGGGTCCGGAGTATTCTGCGGATGTGTAATCTGGCTCCCGCAGTACGAGCAGAACTGGCATTAAATGCACTAGAGGGCGATGCTAGGCGGATGGTGATGGTACGACCTGAGGCTGAGAGGAGTACGTTAGAGAAAATTTTGGTACTGTTAGAGGGGAGTTTGGGAGGCCGGGCCCGTGTGACCCAGCTTCGATCTTTTTTTTTTAATCGCCCTCAAAAGGAAAGTGAGTCTCTGATGCAGTACTCTAATACGCTACAGGAGACATTGAACGAAGTGCAGCGACTAGACCCAGGGGCCATGGGAGCGTTCCGGGAGGTAGACCGCTTGCTCCGGGACCAATTCATCACAGGACTAGCCAATAGGCCCCTTCGGGATAAACTGTTGGAGGTGGCCCGGGCTACCCCAGAAATATCTTTTTGGCAGATTTACCAGGCCGCGGTGGAAAGAGAGGCGGAGTCCACCCTGGTAGTTCAAGGGGCTGTAGACAGTACACGGATGGAAAAAAGCCGAATGCCAGTGTCAGGAGCGGAGGGATTGGTAAACATTGTGCAAGCTCTGCGTGCCGAGTTGAAGGAGCTAAAGCTGGAAGTGTCTAAGATCAGAGCTGGGTCGTCTCCTACTCCCCTGGAGAGGCCACCAGCCACACCCTCTGGGATGGTGGTTGCACCGATAGCCAGACCACCCTCTTTGAATGACTCGAGCCCCCGTCCACGAAGAGCAGTCACCTGCTGGAGGTGCGGGCGCCAGGGACACATCTCACGATACTGCCGGATGTCCACAGTCCCCGAGACTCCTTCGCCGATGTTAAACTCCCAGCCGCTGCCTTGAGGGGCAAATCGCAGCGGCCCACTCCCCACAAAGCCCTCAACGGGATGAGCAAGATTTGTTCGCATGCAGTCCAGTTTTAGAAGCAGAATTTGAAGGGCGGAAGATGAGTTGTTTGGTTGACACGGGATCTGAATGTACCATTATGCCTCTAGAAGTGTTCGAGGAATACTTCAGTCAACTAGTGGTCCCTGAAGATGGCCGAATGATAAGACTTACCGCTGCTAACAATGGCCAGCTGATGGTGAAAGGGATCGTGTGGATGAGGCTGAAAATGTTTGGTCAAGAGCTGGGTCAGAAAGGGTAGTGCTGGTGGACCACCCCCCTAGGAGAGGGATGGAGGTGACACTTGGAATGAGCATTCTGCGAGATCTAAATCATCAGATGTATGCCCGCGAGGGACCCCGATACTGGACTCATGTTACAAGTCATCGACCAACTCAGAGAATGTTACACCGCCTAGTGTTGAACTGTGACCTGCTGAAAAGTGCAGTCCCTGGGGGCCGGGTGGGCCTAGTCCGAGCGCCATCACGGACCACGATTTCACTGGCACCCCGACAGGAGGAACTCTTAATGTTGCCAGTGGGGGTGGTGCAGAGGCTGAATGGACTTGAGGTATTACTTGAGCCAGCCCCAGAGAAGTCCTCTCTTGCCAAGGTGCATGTGGCACGGTCTTTGGCGATTGTGAAGAATGGACGGGTGCCAGTCAGATGCATTAACGTGTTGGAGGAGGCTGTTACCATTCCTGCTGGGACCATCCTGGCTGAACTGTTCGTGCCAGAGGGGAAGATGCCTGATAAGGCGGTGTTTGAATTGCGGCCAGACCCACAGTCATCCTGGACATATACGGTCGAAGTAGGGGGGCTGAATCTCCTACTGAAGACTGGAATGGTCGTGTGATCGTGGATCAGATGGGAGTGGATCGGCAGGAACTGACTTCCGTGCAACTAGAGCAGTTGGAGAGGGTTGTGTGGGAACATGAAGAGGCCTTCTCGAGACATGGAGAAGACTTCGGGTGCTCTCCGACGATTGAGCATGAGATTCCCACGGGGGACACCCCTCCCATTAGAGAACGTTATCGTCAGATTCCCCCGACACTTTATCAAGAGGTGAAGGGAATGGTGGCCAGTATGCTGGACAATCAAGTGATACGAGAGAGCCAAAGTCCCTGGGCTGCCCCCGTGGTCCTGGTGCGAAAGAAGGATGGGACCCTCCGATTTTGTGTGGATTATCGGAAATTAAATGCGCACACGGTGCGAGACGCATACCCGTTGCCTCGGATTGAGGAGTCCCTGTCTGCATTAGGACGGGCCAAATACTTCTCAACGTTGGACTTGGCGAGTGGATATTGGCAGGTACCAATGGCTGAGAAAGATCGGGCAAAGACAGCATTTATTCTGCCAATGGGGCTCTACGAATTCAATCGGATGCCATTCGGACTCAGTAATGCCCCGGGGACCTTTCAACGCCTTATGGAACACTGCTTAGGCGACATGAATTTCGAATCGGTACTGATATATCTAGATGACATCGTGGTGTTCGGGACATCATTTGAAGATCATCTTGAGAAGTTACGCCAAGTGCTCCAACGGCTCAGCCGCCATGGATTGAAAATAAAACCGAAGAAATGTCAACTGTTCAAGAGTCGCATAGAGTATCTAGGCCATGTGGTGACTCCCGACGGGGTGTTACCCTCAGCCAGTAAGATCTTAGCGGTACAGGAGTGGCCACCTCCCCAGACGCTGCGGGAGGTTCGGGCTTTCTTGGGATTGGCGGGGTACTATCGACGATTTGTGCCCAGATTTTCACAAGTAGTGGGTCCCCTGAAT
The DNA here is from genome assembly GCA_033576535.1 of Allobates femoralis. Taxonomy (NCBI): domain Eukaryota; kingdom Metazoa; phylum Chordata; class Amphibia; order Anura; family Aromobatidae; genus Allobates; species Allobates femoralis. Next base: position 6,113 of record JARQOC010001214.1, on the reverse strand, counting down.
GAACTTTTAAGAGGGACGGCACTTGGTCCTCGCAACCGCCCTATTCAATGGGGGCCTCAGCAGCAAAAGGCTTTTGATGAGGTAAAAACTGCCCTAACGAGTGCCCGTTGTTGGCATATGCCCGGTTTGATACCCCTTTCCTGTTGTACACTGACGGTAGTCTTCACGGGTTGGGGGCGGTACTGGCCCAAATTCAGGATGGCCGGGAGCGGGTCATCGCCTATGGCAGCAGGTCTTTAAGGGACACTGAGCGCAATCCGGCTAACTATAGTTCGTTTCGCCTAGAGCTGCTGGCCCTGGTGTGGGCAATGACGGAGCGCTTTGCTGAGTATCTAACAGGAGCTGAGGTACTGGTCATGACCGATAATAACCCTCTTGCTCACTTAGAGAATGCGAAACTGGGAGCGTTGGAGCAGCGGTGGGTCGCCCGCCTTGCTAAGTTTAACTATCAGATTAAGTTCCGCTCTGGGCGAGAAAACGGAAATGCGGATGCACTGTCAAGGGTACCCCTTGGGTTTGGGGGAGAAAGCATTGATGACCAGCTCGAGGACACAGAGACCCCTGACTTGGGGCAGATGCCTATCTTCCGCAGTGTGGTACATTCAAGTGGGGTGGCATCAGGGATGCCTTGTGTCCTGGGAAAAACGCCAACAGATTGGGCAAAAGATCAGAACGAGTGCCCTGACATCTCGCGAGTGCGCACCTGGGTACAAAATGGGATTTGGCCGAGTGCAGAGGACAAAGCCCAACTATCCGCAGAAGGAATTAAACTATTGCGACAGTGGGATAAGTTGTGTGTGGAACAGGGTCTTTTGTATCGTAAGGTCTATCTGCCATCTGAGCTACAGCACCGGTACCAACTGGTAATCCCTGTGGGGATGGGTCCAGTGGTCGCCCGCGAAGCACATGAGAAAGGAGCCCACTTTGGTAGTGAAAAGACACTCCAGTGGCTACAGCGAGTCCTCTATTGCCCTGACCTGGGAGGGATGGTAGCGGAGGCGTGTCGGCAATGTCGGGTCTGTGGGCTCAGTAAGAGCCCTGAGCAGCGGGCCCCTACGCAAACAATTAAAACGTCTGCCCCCTTGGAATTGCTCATGATTGATTATGTCTTGATAGGGTACTCAACGTCGGGGTGCTCCTATTGCTTGGTGATGACAGACCACTTCACTAAATATGCTGTGGCGGTGCCGACGAGAGATCAGACAGCAGAGTCGGCAGCTAAGGCCGTGTGTCGTCATTTTCTCCAAGTGTTTGGGTGTCCGCAAAGAATACACTCAGATCAGGGGGCATGTTTTCAGGGGACGCTAATGCAGGAGCTGCGCCGGTTGTATGGTATAGCACATTCGAGAACGACACCTTACCATCCCCAAGGAAATGGGGCCTGTGAGCGTTTCAATCGTACCTTGATACAGATGTTGAGAACATTAGAGGACGGGCAGCAGGCCCGCTGGCCTGAGTACCTCCCTGAACTAATGTGGGCCTATAACAATCGAGTGCACAGCACTACGGGCTATTCGCCACACATGTTGATGTTTGGGAGACCCGGGAGGGATATTGAAGATTTGAATATGCCAGATCCCTCCTCTGATTCCCCTCGGACTGCATCTGAATGGGTTCGAGAACATCGGCGGCGACTGAGAGTGGTGCATCAGGTGGTGGGAAATCGACTCAGTCAGGTGTCTCATAGGGACACGCGGCCTGTGCAGACGGAACCTTTCTCCCCGGGGGATAGAGTGTTGGTGAGGGTTAAACGGCCGACAGGGAAACTGAGCGACCGGTGGGAGGCGACACCATACCTGATAAAGAGACGGGTGAACTCTGATATTCCAGTCTATGAGGTTGAGCCGGTGGGGTCAGGGGGGCCCACTCGTAATCTTCACCGTAACATGCTACAACGGTGCTGGTTTGAGGATGCAGCTCCCATTTCCACAGAACTAGAGGCTGTGTCCCAAGGGGCGGGTACTCCTGGTGCTTTTGTGTTTGATGATGAGCCCTCCTCTGCGCCTGTTTATCTGCCCCCTATGAATGATCTGCTTCTGTGTGGAGAGAGTGTTGAGCCTGTGGTATGTCCTTCCGAGGGTGGGGGCTTAGGTCAGCCAACTGACATGAATGATGGGTCATGGGGTGTCGCACTTCAGGAAGGAGCAGCGTCACGCCTTTCCTCTGATGACACCTCTGAAGGAACTCCTGCCCCCTCGAGGACAGAGTGCGTTGGGGTGGGCCTTCGGAGAACCACTCGAACTACAGCAGGAATACCCCCTCAGCGGTATGCACAGGACGACTTTGAGTGGGGAGGTATGTCGAGGACGCCAACCTCTAGTGGGGTGGCATGTAAGAGGGTAAACTAATAAGCTGCTAAAACCAAGCAGACTGCCATTTTGTAGTGGCCCAGGAAAGAGAAAACAGTCTCTGGTTGCCATGGTGACTGCTCTGTGTCTAGGAAAGTGAAAGCACGATCGCTGGTTGCCGGGTGACGGTTCTGTCAGTTGCTCCTGTTGTGGTTGATCTCTCTCTGCGGTGGCCATTACTAGTGTAAGGATTACAGCAAAGCCAGTGCAAGCTATATGGGCCTTTAAAGTTGTTTGCAAGCCCTGTTGTGTGGACTAAAGACTTTATCTTAAACTGAGCAAGTGTCCAGCATCTGAGGAGAGGCTGAGGAGATGTTCCCCCTGATGGAGCGAGTCATTGGCGTCCAGGAAGGCCGTGAGTGACTGCGAAAGGATAGTCAGCGTCCGGTGCCATCCACATTGGGAGGATCCTGACAAGGAGGCTGAGGAGATGTCCCCCCTGATGGAGCGAGTCATTGGCGTCCAGGAAGGCCGTGAGTGACTGCAAAAGGAGAGCCGGCGTCCGGTGCCATCCACATTGGGAGGATCCTGACAAGGAGGCTGGAAAAGATTGCTCCACAGATTGCACCCCAAGCTTACAGAACTAAAGTGCTGGACATGTGAATCTGGCATTGGCTGGTAAGCTGCCAAATTCTGCTGTTTTACAAAGGTTTTTCTTTTCTTTTTCTTTTTCTGGACTTGCTGCAGCCCACGTGGAATATACACCGGTGTAAAGCTACATTTGAGGTTTATGGTACCATAGTTTTGAGATACCCGGGTATCCCTGTGCTAAGTGTATAGCCAGCATTGATATAGTGTAATGTATTGTTATTAGCTGTGATAAGTTATACTCAGTGTGCCATCTCAGAGGTCCCATCAGATCGCCCACAGTTGATGTACATAGCCTTTAGTTAAGTTAAATTCTTGATAAGTCTAACGTGTAGGTAAATTTGTTCCTGGTTCTGAGTGTGATTTACATACCCTGGGAACTCTGAGATCGGTGCATTGATGTCGGCTAACGCTGAGTGTGTGAAACTGTTATTGGTTATATTTTAAGGGGATTTTGAGATTTTTACATTCCTTACTGAACCATACCTTGATCCCCATATCAGTAAAAATACTGTTGTTTATTTCTGCCTCTGTCTCAGTCTGTGACTCACTGGATCTTAATAGGACCTCCGGTCATTACAGTTTCACGGTTGGTTTATCTGCTTGCTGAGCTATTGCCTTTTCTTCCATGTTCAAATGATGATGGTTAGTATTACCTTTGTTTTCCCTTTTTGGTTTGGTCTTCTCCAGGTATTTCTCCCTTTCCTGTGTTGGTCTGCCCTGGATGAATATGTTCACCTTTTAGTTCACCTGCTTGCTGGCTATACCTCTAGGTGGACTTGCTTCTTGGAGCTCCAGCCCTTCAGCTTAGGCATTTACCTTTGGGTAAACATCAGTTCAGTTTCTGCTGTGGGTCGGTTTTGTTTTCCTTCCCAGCATCCATTCCTTTCACCTTATATGAACTTGTTTTAATTTTCTCTCTTTGGGTCTTTGTGTCCTCCTGCACATCTTCCTCTCCCCTTGTAGGCAGTGTATTGCGGCCTCCCCTCTTGTCCTTGAAGAAGTGCGAGAAACTCCTTGATGGCTTTTTAGGGAGTCAGGTCTGAGGTGGTGTTTTTAGTTGTGCAGCTAGGGCCTTTCTAGTCTTTACAGCGACCAGTTGAATGAGGCCACATCTTCTCCCTGTAGTAGGTCCACAACTTTTCCATTACCCATGTGTGAGAGTGTTTATCTTCATAAAACAGAGCTTAGTGTGCTTGCAAACAGTTGCAGATCTCCTCTCCTCTCACAGTAGTCAGTGTGAAGGAAAGCAGGAGATATTAGAAAGGAATCTCATTAAAAGCATACCTGCAACTGCGGCTATCCCCTTCCCTCACCCTAAGGGCTCATGCACATGATCATTTAAATCAGACCAGTGCTATACATAGCTTCAACAGATAGCACTCATATCAATATTATTCTATGGGGTAGTTCATGTCTGATATTTCCAGCATGCACGATTTGCAACAGATGGCACTCATGCATTTAAGTCTATGGGTCAGTGAAAAAATCTTGTATTGTTCTCAGATGACAATTTTCATTGACTGACATAATAGAGAAGTTGGAAAACCTTTTTTTTCTGTCCACATCAGAGAAATTGAAGTTCTACTCTGAACCAACTCTGATCATCATAATCTGCCTATTTTACTTGGAAGGAGAGAAACCACTTGTGTGAACAGAGGCTAATAGTTTCATATGAGATCTAGAAGTGTTTGCCTTTACACTCAGCCCCGCTGTACTCTCTCCTCCCTGACTGCCATGAGAGAAAATCTGGAAGTATTTGTAATTACACTCAGCTCTGTTCTATAATATACAGGGTGGGCCATTTATACGTATGCACCTAAATAAAATGAGAATGGTTGGTGATATCAACTTCCTGTTTGTGGCACATTAATATATCGGAGGTCACATGACCCTCTTCCCATTGAAAAAATTAAAGTTGGATCCAAAATGGTCGACTTCAAAAATGCCGCCATGGTCACCACCCATCTGGAAACATTTTCATCCATATAAATGGCCCACCCTGTACAGTACCTGCAGAGATTAAGGTTAAGAACAGGGCTATCTATCATTACGTCTCAAAGGAGAAAGTATGTTCTTCTTTTCCCTGCATGATACCAACTTGTTATAAGTGGTCAGCCTCATTCGTAGGAAGAAATACTCTAGGAGGTAAATTTCTTATAATGGCCAGTTGAGCTAAAACATAAATTAGAGCCTAAACTTTACAATCTAATATCTCCACAAAGGAGAGGAGAAATTAACACATAAAAACTGTTTTACCGAGCTCTACTGTTCCATGCTGTGACAAGTTTAACAAGCTTAAAACGGTGAAAGGTCCTCTTTAACCCCCCAAAATCCCCAAAATGAGGTCTGGACTGTTAATCCCTGGGCAGGGGGCCCAGCTTTAGCTAATCAAAGACTCAAAGTTTTTTGTCCTGAATTCCAAGTGCCATATAAAATATTTGACATTTTAGCTAACTTTTTTGGAAATTTTTTAGCAGATAAAAGTTTTGATATACCGTACTTGCTTTCTTAAAATATTAATTTGATTTATAATTAAATATCTGTATAAAATGAAAAAATAATAAAAATGAAGTAGTGGAATTCATTTTTGAATGTTCTGTGCATAATACCATGGTGAATATAGCCTTGCTTGGGAAGATGTTAGCATGTTCCTCTAATATGCTAATATGTAATATAATTTTATAAATCCTTACAATGTTGTTCTAATGATTTTTTCAATTAGGTTTAAAGCAGGGTGTAAGATAGCAATTAGCTACTTTGGTACCTCTAGTGCCACAAGACAGATTAATGCATTACATGGGCCAGGTTTGCAGGTATCTAGAGAGATGGATGTGTCTGGCTATCCACATACCTCCACCCATTGGTATATCTCATAGTATATAATGTGTCTGTTTAGCACATGGTCTGACTAAGAGAAAGAGAGAATAGAAGAATGATTAAAAAAAGGTTATTTACCGGGCACCATGTGGTTCATAGGTGGTCTGCCACCTTCCTCAGACGCTGGTGCATACAACCAAATGACAGTTTTTTATATTGAGCTCTATGAGCCAACTAATGAAAAAACAAATCCCTAACCACTAGAACCACCAGGTATAACCCAGGGGCACTCCTGTTTTTTTTTTCGTCTTTGAGTTAAGGGGATAGAGAGACAAAGTGTCAGGGAGAAACAGCACC
>JARQOC010001213.1:0-46495 GCA_033576535.1 Allobates femoralis | reverse complement strand
AAACGCATGTAAAAACGCACCCATAGGCCCCCATGTTAAAAAACGCATGCCCTAATAGCAAAAACGCATGTCTAAATAGCAAAAACGCATGTGCGACAGTACCATGCATTTTTGTGTGCGTTTTTGCTATTATGTGATTAGCTGACATCAAAAACGCATGCAAAAAACGCATGGTACATTAGTATCTTTTAGTGCCATCCAAAAACGCATGCGTTTTTTTTAACATGGGCCCCTATGGAAAACGCATGCGTTTTTGGATGGCACTAAAAGGTACTAATGTACCATGTGTTTTCCATAGGGGCCCATGTTAAAAAAACGCATGCGTTTTCTACAAAAACGCATGCGTTTTTCAAACTACACCAAAAAATAGTGCATGCACTATTTTTTTGGTGCAGATTTAAAAACGCATGCAAAAACGCAGAGTGCCATCACACACCTTGAAAAACTCATGATTACATGAAAAAACGCATGATAAAACGCATGCGTTTTTTAAAGCCACTAAAAAAACGCATGCCAAGTGTGACCCCAGCCTAAAAAGATGAAGTTATTAGTTAGTTGCAAAAATAAAGGCTGCAGCACTCAGGATTAAGGATGATTTTTAGCCTTTAATGGCTTTCTGGCAATGGAAGTTATTAGTTAGCTAAAACCCTTTACATATAAAAAACGTATTAACATAGCCTGTCCAGCCACCAATAGCTGAAACATGGAGAACATTATAATGTGACTGTAATCCCTTTTGGAGCAAATACCAGTTGAAACCATGAAAAGGATTAACATGCTTAATCATAAAGAACCTAGTGGATTTATTGTTTACAGACGCTGCATCCCAATGGCCATAATAATATTGTGGAAAGAGTTTAATACGTCTTCATATGAAAAGGTTTTTACGTTTTTCACTAACTAATAACTGCCTCTCTTTTCACACATTTCTTTGAAAGATTCTTAACATTGTCAAGAATTTTTTAGCAATGATAGAGAAAATGTTCTGATTGAATAATCTTCTTATTTTTTTTTAAGTTCTATCTCTTATATATATATATATATATATATATATATATATATATATATATATATATATTATGTAATGAGACTAATTGGATAAGTGTGGATAAATCCCCAACCTCAGTTGAATGTTTTCATCCTATTTGTATATTCCTATAACCTACAAAAAATAATGGTTATACATTCTTCTAGTAGACTTACCTCCAGATAGGTCTTCCTCCAAATAGGTCTTCCTCCAAATAGGTCTTCCTCCAAATAGGTCTTCCTCCAAATAGGTCTTCCTCCAAATAGGTCTTCCTCCAAATAGGAGTTTCTCCAAATAGGTCTTCCTACAAATAGGTCTTCCTACAAATAGGAGTTTCTCCAAATAGGTCTTAATCCAAATAGGTCTTCCTCCAAATAGGAGTTTCTCCAAATAGGAGTTTCTCCAAAGATGTTTCAGAAATTCTATAATCCAAAATCGCTATCCAAATCAATCACAATTCCACCACTAACCACAGGAGTCTTTTGATATCTGCTGGGAGCTAATATCAAATAACACTGTGTCATTGAATCCAATGGGTTTTAAAGCCCAGTCCACTGTGATGTCACAGAGACCCTGATGTCATCATGCAGCAAGGTTCTAAACAGAAGTGGGTTGGATATTACCATGGTAACCAGGAGCAGAACTATTCAGATAAGCTCCTAATATTCTTTGTATTGTTCTTGTAGACCATAGAGGGATAATGCTAACCAAAACTTCTCAACTCCTAGATTATGTCCACGTAGACCCAGGTAGCAGTGTAATCTGCCTGATCAACTGCCTTGTACATAAGCAATTGGCTTATTAACCCCTTCACCGCCAGACGATTTTTCATTTTTCACTCCCCTTCTTCCAAGAGCCATAACTTTTTTATTTCTCCATCAATATACACAGACGAGGGCTTGTTTTTTGCGGGACGAGCTGTACTTTTGAATTAAATAATTTATTTTACCACATAATGTACTAAAAAGCAGGAAAAAAGTTCCAAGTGCGGTGAAATTACAAAAAAGTGAAATCATATGTTAATGTTTAGTTGTTTTTTATTCACTATGTTCACTATATGGTAAAACTGACATGACGGTGTGATGCCTCAGGTTGGTACAAGTTAATAGATACTAAACATATATACTTTTACTGTTACCTAAGTGGTGAAAGAAAAATTCAGAAGTTTTTAATATACGAGAATTACACTTTTGCGCCATTTTCCGCGACCTGTAGTGTTCTCATTTTTTGGGATCTGGGTCTATGTGATGGCTTATTTTTTGCGGCTTGAGCTGTCGTTTCTAATGATACTATTTTTGGGTAGATGTGCTATTTTCATCGCCCGCTATTGCAATTTACGTTAACGTTGCTGCGACCAAAAACACATAATTTTGGCGTTTGTCTTTTTTTCCGTTACGCAGTTTACAGATCTGAATAAATGATTTCATATTTTGATAGATCGGGCAATTTTGAACACAGCAAATACCAAATATGTGTATTTTTTTTATTTCTTTAATAGTTTTATTTTCAATGTAAAAGGGGGGTGATCTGAACTTTTCTGTTTTTTTTTTTTCATATTTGGAAAAACTTGATTATCTTGTTTTTTGTTTTTAAATCATGCTATCAGTGACTGACAGCGCGATGCAGAGCACCACAGCGCATATCATTAAATTCCCTGTCGGTATTGGTAACTCCGCTGTTACTTTCACAGCCCGGGGTCCTGTGATGATCTCAGAAGCTATCTGCAATCACTTCCTGTGGATGGCAGGCGAGCGCCAGCATGCACATGAAGTGATCATTTCTGCTATATAGAGCAGTGCTGAAGCATGTCTCTGCATAGCAGAAATGATCGGACTGTGCAGCACCAAGGTCCCCTAGTGGGCCATGTAAAATTAAAAAAATAAAGAAAAATGTTTTTACCAATATGAAAAAAAACACCCCCCTTTTGCCCCCCTTGAAAATAAAAGTGTTAAAAACATAACAAAAAAATATTTGGTATCGTCGCGTTGAGAAATGCCTTATCTAACAAAATATAAAATCAGATAATCACCAGATCACTGAACTGCATAACAGAAAAAAGCTCAAGAGACAAAATTACGTTTTTTTTTCATCGCCGCACCACTGCAATAAAATGCAATAACGAGCGATCAAAACAGCTCATCTATCCAAAAATTGTACCATTAGAAACGTCTGCTCAGGACGCAAAAAATAAGCCGTCACACAGGCCCAGATCCCAATAAGTGGGAATGATACGGATCATGGAAAATGGCGACAAAAGTGCAATTCTTTTTCTTTAACCATAGAACGTGTAACCTCGGCCTTTTACACCCGGCAGCTTATTTTTTTTCCTCTTTTGCGCAAAATTAGTTGGAATTTTGAGACCCTAGGTTTTCCTCAAGTATGTTGTTGTTGGTAATATCCAGTTGTTCATATAATTTTATGTGATATGCATTTTGATATAACAATGCTTTTTTGGGAGCGTCATATACGTCACGCATTCTCGGGTTAAAAATGTCAGATTGTTTTTCACCACTTAGGTAAAAATATAAATGTTTGGTATCTATAAACTCGTACTGACCCGAGGCATCATACCAACATGTCATATTTACCATAGAATGAACATGATGAATTAAAAAAAATCAAAACTAAACTTGTAATCACACTTTTATTGCAATTACACAGCAGTTGGAATTTATTCCCACTTTCCTGTAGACTATATGGTAAAATAAATGAATTTATTCAAAAGTGCAACTCATCCCGCAAAAATCAAGCCCTCATATGTCTATATCAATGGAAAAATAAAAACGTTATGGCTCTTGAAGAGGGGGAAGCCCCGTTGGAGCTTTCACATTGGGGCCCCTGCGCTTCAAGTTACGCCACTGCAGTAGAAGCTCAGGGAAAGTGAGTCTCACAAAGATCTATTATATAAAACCCGAAGGCCACTTCCGCCCAAAATCCGCTTCCGCTTCCGTGATGGCCTCCCTCCTGTGTCAAACACCGGAACCGGAAGCACCAGACCCACAGAGCCCCAGCCACCGGCCCTGCACAGAGCCCCGTCTGCGCCCACCCACATCCGGCCCACAGCCCTGCTGCCCCATCACCCCCCTGCCTGTCACCATAGCCATCCTCCACTGCCCGCGCTCCCCGCCTGTCACAACACTTCCCCCGCTGCCCCATCACCCCCCTGCCTGTCACCATAGCCATCCTCCACTGCCCGCGCTCCCCGCCTGTCACAACACTTCCCCCCGCTGCCCCATCACCCCCCTGCCTGTCACCATAGCCGCCCTCCACTCTCCGGTCACCCCCCACTCTCCTGTCACCCCCCCACTCTCCGGTCACCCCCCCGCCTCTTACCACAGCTCCCTCCAGCCAGCCACCATCTCTATTCATGGGGCTTGAGGACCTCTGATGACGTCACGATGATGGGTGGAGTCACATATCACATGACCGTGACGTCATCAAAGGTCCTGTCCCGATCTCACCTACTCTGCCTATTCATCCCCCTGCGCTGCACACTGACCCACGATCTCCTCACCCCCGCTCTGCCCACCCACCCCCACACTGACCACTGACCCTCACTCTGCCCCTGACCCACCACACTGACCCCCACTCTGACCACCCACCCCCACACTGACCACTGACCCCCACTCTGCCCCTGACGCCCACTCTGACCACCCACCCCACACTGACCACTGACCCCCACTCTGCCCCTGACCCCCACTCTGACCACTCACCCCCTCTCTGCCCCCCTCACCCCCACTCTGCCCCTGCTCTGCCCACTGACCCCCACTCTGACCACTGGCCCCCACTCTGCCCACTCACCCCCAAACTCTGCCCACTCACCCCCCTACTCTTCCCCTGACCCCCTCTCTGCCCCCTCACCCCCACTCTGCCCACTGACCCCCACTCTGCCCCTGCTCTGCCCACTGACCCCCACTCTGACCACTGGCCCCCACTCTGCCCACTCACCCCCAAACTCTGCCCACTCACCCCCCTACTCTTCCCCCTGAACCCCTCTCTGCCCCTGACCCCCACTCTGACCACTCACCCCCCAACTCTGCCCCTCACCCTCTCTCTGCCCCCCTCACCCCCACTCTGCCCCTGCTCTGCCCACTGACCCCCACTCTGACCACTGGCCCCCACTCTGCCCACTCACCCCCAAACTCTGCCCACTCACCCCCTACTTTCCCCTGAACCCCTCTCTGCCCCTGACCCCACTCTACCACTCACCCCCCACTCTGCCCTCCCCTCTCTCTGCCCCCTCACCCCACTCTGCCCTGCTCTGCCACTGACCCCCACTCTGACCACTGGCCCCCACTCTGCCCACTCACCCCCAAACTCTGCCCACTCACCCCCCTACTCTTCCCCTGACCCCTCTCTGCCCCTACCCCCACTCTGCCCCTCACCCCCACTCTGCCCCCTCACCCCCACTCTGCCCACTGACCCCCACTCTGCCCTGACCCTGCTCTGCCCACTGACCCCCACTCTGACCACTGACCCCAACTCTGCCCACTCACCCCCCAACTCTGCCCCCCTCACCCCCTCTGCCCCCTCACCCCCTGCTCTGCCCACTGACCCCCACTCTGCCCCTGACCCTGCCCACTCACCCCCACTCTGCACACTGACCCCCACTTGCCACTGCTCTGCCCACTGACCCCACTCTGACCACTGGCCCCCACTCTGCCCACCTCACCCCCAAACTCTGCCCACTCACCCCCCTACTCTTCCCCCTGACCCCCTCTCTGCCCCCCTCACCCCCACTCTTGCCCACTGACCCCCACTCTGCCCCTGCTCTGCCCACTGACCCCCACTCTGACCACTGGCCCCCACTCTGCCCACTCACCCCCACAACTACTCTGCCCACTCACCCCCCTACTCTTCCCCCTGAACCCCCTCTGCCCTGCCCCCACTACCACTCCCCCACTCTGCCCACTACCCTCTCTCTGCCCCTACCCCCTCTGCCACTGCTCTGCCACGACCCCACTCTGACCACTGGCCCCACTCTGCCCACTCACCCCCAAACTCTGCCCACCCCCCCTACTCTTCCCCCTGAACCCCTCTTCTGCCCCCTCTACCTCACCCCCCACTCTGCCCCCTCACCCTCTCTCTGCCCCTGACCCCCACTCTGCCCTGCTCTGCCCACTGACCCCCACTCTGACCACTGGCCCCCACTCTGCCCACTCACCCCCAAACTCTGCCCACTCACCCCCCTACTCTTCCCCTGACCCCTCTCTGCCCCCTCACCCCCACTCTGCACACTGACCCTCTTGACCCCTCCTGCTCTGCCACTCCCCCCACTCTGCCACTGACCCCTCACTCTGCCCACTCACCCCATCTGCCCACTCACCCCCACTCTGCCACTACCCCAACTCTGCCCACTCACCCCCACTCTGCCCACTCACCCCCTCTGCCCCTCCCCTGCTCTGCCCACTGACCCCCACTCTGACCACTGACCCATCTGCCCACTCACCCCCAAACTCTGCCACTACCCCCACTCTCCCTGCTCTGCCCACTACCCCCACTCTGCACACTGGACCCCCACTCTGCCCACTCACCCCCACTCTGCCCACCACCCCCACTCTTCCCACTGACCCCTCTCTGCCCCCTCACCCACTCTGCACTCACCCCACTCTGCCCCCTCCCCCACTGCCCCCTACTGACCACTGCCCCCACTCTGCCCACTCACCCCTCTGCCCCTCACCCCCCTCTTTCCCCTGACCCTCTCTGCCCCTACCCCCACTCTGCACACTGACCCTCTCTCTGCCCTACCCTGCTCTGCCCACTCACCCCCACTGCTACCACTGACCCTCACTCTCTGCCACTCACCCCCAACTCTGCCCCCTCACCCCCCTACTGCCCCCTGACCACTCTCTGCCCACTCACCCCTGCTCTGCCCACTGACCCCTCACACTGCCACTGACCCTGCTCTGCCACTCACCCCCACTCGACCCTCCTCACACTGACCCCTGCTCTGCCCACTGACCCCTCACTCTGCCCCCTGACCCCCTCACTGCCCCTCACCCCACCTGCCACTGACCCCACTTGCCCACTGACCCTCTCTGCCCACCACCATGCTCTGACCATTGACCCCCACACTTGCCCACTCACCCCTGCTCTGCCCACTCACCCCCCACTCCTGCCCACTCACCCCCACTCTGCCCACTCACCCCTCTGCCCCCCACCCACCCGCCCTGCTCTGCCCACTGACCCCACTCTGCACACTGACCCCACTCTGACCCTACTCCCAACTCTGCCCACTCACCCCTCTCTACTGCCCCTCACCCACACTGTCCATTCACCCTCTCTGCCACTACCCTCTCTGCCACTCACTATGCCCACTGACCAGCTCTCCACTCACTGCGCCCATGACCTCACACTGCACCATCTCTGCCACTACCCCCTGACCCTCGCCTGCTCTGCCACTCTCACTGCCTGCTCTGCCCACTCACCCCCGCCCTGCCCCATGCCCTGACCCCTCTGCCCACTGACATGTTGCCCACTGCACCCTGCCTTGCCTCACTGACTACACACCCTGCTGCTTCACTCACCCCACCGCTCTGCCACTGCTCACATGCCCACTGACCCTCACTCCACTGCCCACTGCCCACGACTGTTGCCCTACCCCCACGCCACTGCCTGCTTCCACTGACCCCACCTCTCTGCTCTCTCACTGTGCCCACTCACCCGCTTGCTGCCCTACCATCACTACCCCTTGCTTGCCTGACTGCTCCCATGACTACTACCCATCTATTCTCTGCCATCACTGCCCACCCTTCATAACCCTTGCCCTGACTTGCCCACCTCTTGCCACTCGCCCTACCCCGCTCTGCCGCTGACCCCTGCTCTGCTCACTGACTGTGCCCATACCCTGCTTGCCACTCACCCTGCTCTACCACTGATTTTTCCCACTAACCCTGCTGTGCCTACTGACTGTGCCCACTGACCCTGCTCTGCCCAATCACTCTGCCCATTAACCCCTGCTCTGACCACTGACCCCGCTATGACCCTGCTCTGACCACTGATGCCCCAATCCTGCTCACTGACCATGCTCTGCCCATTCACCCCCCACTCTGCCCACTCACCCGCTCTGCCCTCTGACCCTGCTCTGCCTACCTACCCCCCCCCCCTCTGGCTACTGACCATGCCCACTGACCCCAGCTCTGCCCACAGACCCCAGCTCTGCCTACTGACCCTGCTCTGACTACTGATTATGCCCACTGACCCCTGCTCTGCCCAATGACTCTGCCCACTAACCCCTGCTCTTCCCACTCATCCCCCACTCTGCCCACTGACCCCCGCTTTGCCCACTCACCCCCAGCAGATCGGTTTCCCAGCCAACGACAGCTCCTGTCCTGCCACCTACAAGACGGGTGGAGCGAGCCGCCGCAGGGTAAGTATCCTCACTGAGGTTTTTTTATTTTTATTATCACCATGAAGGGGAGGGGGGTGTGCAGCCCCAGAGGGAGGGCGGCCGCAGAGACTGGAGGCCCAGAGGGACGGGTGCCGCGGGGAGCGGAAGGGGTCAGGAGGAGCGCCTCCATCCTGCCCCCCCTATCCATCCTGCCCCCCCTATCCATCCTGCCCCCCAACACCATCCTGCCCCCCCGACTCCATCCCGCACCCCCACCACCATCCTCACCCCCCGCCAACATCCTGCCCCGCCCCCTACATCCTCCCCCCTCCCCCACCACCATCCTGCCCTGCCATCTCCATCCTGCCCTGCCGCCTCCATCCTGCCCTGCCTTCTCCATCCTGCCTCGCTCTGTCCATCCTGCGCCACTCACCTCCATCCTGCCCCTCCGTCTCCATCCTGCCCCTCCGTCTCCATCCTGCCCCTCCGTCTCCATCCTGCCCCTCCGTCTCCATCCTGCCCCTCCGTCTCCATCCTGCCCCTCCGTCTCCATCCTGCCCCGCCCCCTCCATCCTGCCCCGCCCCCTCCATCCTGCTCAGCCCCCTCCATCCTGCTCCGCCCCCTCCATCCTGCTCCGCCCCCTCCATCCTGCTCCGCAACCCACCATCCTGCCCCCCTTGCACCATCCTGCCCCCCTTGCACCTTCCTGCCCCGCTCACTCCATCCTGCCCCGCTCACTCCATCCTGCCCCGCTCACTCCATCCTGCCCCGCTCACTCCATCCTGCCCCGCTCACTCCATCCTGCCCCGCTCGTTCCATCCTGCCCCGCTCGCTCCATCCTGCCCCGCTCGCTCCATCCTGCCCCGCTCGCTCCATCCTGCCCCGCTCGCTCCATCCTGCCCTGCTCGCTCCATCCTCACCCCCGCTGTTCTTGCTCCCCCGCCTCCATCCTGCCCTCACGCTTACTCATCCTGCCCCGCTTGCTCCATTCTGCTCATCTGCCTCCATCCTGCTCCTCCCGCTCCATCCTGCTCAATCCTGCCCCTTCGGCTTCATCCTGCTCCTCCGCCTCCATCCTGCCCCGCTCAATCCATCCTGCCCCCCGCTCTTCTTGCTCCCCCGCCTCCATCCTGCCCCGCTCGCTCCATCCTGCCCCCCCGCCTCCATCCTGCCCCCCCGCCTCCATCCTGTTGCCCCGCCTCCATCCTGTTGCCCCGCCTCCATCCTGTTGCCCCGCCTCCATACTCTTTCCCCACTCGCTCCATTCTGCCCCCCCAACACAATCCTGCCCCCCCTCACCTCCTCAGCTGATTGCTTGCCCAGGCAACTACAGGTCCTAAAGGCCTGTAGGACCTACAAGGCGGAGGCGGAGCGAGCCGCCGGACAGGTGAGTATCCTCACTGAGGATTTTTTTATTTTTACTGTGGACGACCGGGGCCAGGAGGAGTGGGGGACCGCGGTCACCGCAGTATTGCCATATACCAGAGTGCTGCTATACATGTGCTATAATGTACTGCCATATACCATAGTGCTGCTATACATGTACTGTAATGTACCGCCATATACCATAGCACTGCTATACATGTACTGTCATGTACCGCCATATACCATAGTGCTGCTATACATGTGCTATAATGTACCACCATATACTATAGTGCTGCTATACATGTACTGTAATGTACCGCCATATACTATAGTGCTGCTATACATTTACTATAATCTACCGCCATATACTATAGTGCTGCTATACATGTGCTCTAATTACCACCATATACCATCTTACTGCTATATATATATCTTATATATAAAAACCGAAGGCCACTTCCCGCCAATCCGCTCAACTTCCGTGATGGCCTGCGCCCTGTGTCAAAGACCGGAACCGGAAGTACCAGACCCACGAGCGGTGAGCGCATAGCGCTCACCGCGAGCCGCTGACAAAATGGCACAGCGCCTCGCCGTGGGCGCTAAAGCGCCACCACTCCCCGTTATCCCGCCACCGGCCCTGCACAGAGCCCCGTCTGCGCCCACCCACATCCGGCCCACAGCCCTGCTGCTCACCGCCCACTCTCCATCAGGGACCGCCATCCCGCCACTGGCTCCGCACACAGCCTGCTGTGCGCCCACCAACATGCGGGAACCGGCCCGGACCGGCCCACACTCCGGTGTGCGGCCTCCGCCGGCACCGCTCCCAGTCCTGCCACTCTCTCCACACACCCGGTGACTCTCCTCCATCACGGAGCTAGCCCCGCCCGCACTCCGGGCCGGCCTCCGGAACCGCCGCCAGCCTTGCCGCTGACCGCCAACAGCCCAGTGAGTGTTCAGCCCTCCAGCCTCCGTTATCCTCTGCCCCCCAGCCTCCGCTCTCCTCTGCCCCCCCAGCCTCCGCTCCTCCCACTCTGCCTCCTCTGCCCCCCAGCCTCTGCTCTCCTCTGCCCCCCCAGCCTCCGCTCTCCTCTGCCCCCCCAGCCTCCGTCTCCTCTGCCCCCCCAGCCTCCGCTCTCCTCTGCCCCCCCAGCCTCCGCTCTCCTCTGCCCCCCCAGCCTCCGCTCTCCTCTGCCCCCCCAGCCTCCGCTCTCCTCTGCCCCCCAGCCTCCGCTCTCCTCTGACCCCCCAGCCTCCGCTCTCCTCTGACCCCCCAGCCTCCGCTCTCCTCTGACCCCCCAGCCTCCGCTCTCCTCTGACCCCCAGCCTCCGCTCTCCTCTGACCCCCCAGCCTCCGCTCTCCTCTGACCCCCCAGCCTCCGCTCTCCTCTGACCCCCCAGCCTCCGCTCTCCTCTGACCCCCCAGCCTCCGCTCTCCTCTGACCCCCCAGCCTCCGCTCTCCTCTGACCCCCCAGCCTCCGCTCTCCTCTGACCCCCCAGCCTCCGCTCTCCTCTGACCCCCCAGCCTCCGCTCTCCTCTGACCCCCCAGCCTCCGCTCTCCTCTGACCCCCCAGCCTCCGTCTCCTCTGACCCCCCAGCCTCCGCTCTCCTCTGACCCCCCAGCCTCCCTCCCTGCCCCCAGCCTCCCCTCCTCTGCCCCCCCAGCCTCCGCTCTCCTCTGCCCCCCCAGCCTCCGCTCTCCTCTGCCCCCCCAGCCTCCGCTCTCCTCTGCCCCCCCAGCCTCCGCTCTCCTCTGCCCCCCCAGCCTCCGCTCTCCTCTGCCCCTCAGCCTCCGCTCTCCTCTGCCCCCCCAGCCTCCGCTCTCCTCTGCCCCCCCAGCCTCCGCTCTCCTCTGCCCCCCCAGCCTCCGCTCTCCTCTGCCCCCCCAGCCTCCGCTCTCCTCTGCCCCCCCAGCCTCCGCTCTCCTCTGCCCCCCAGCCTCCGCTCTCCTCTGCCCCCCCAGCCTCCGCTCTCCTCTGCCCCCCCAGCCTCCGCTCTCCTCTGCCCCCCCAGCCTCCGCTCTCCTCTGCCCCCCCAGCCTCCGCTCTCCTCTGCCCCCCCAGCCTCCGCTCTCCTCTGCCCCCCCAGCCTCCGCTCTCCTCTGCCCCCCAGCCTCCGCCCCCTCCCTCCTCTGACCCCTCCCTCCTCTAACCCCTCCAGTTTCTGCCTCCTCTGCCTCCTCCCTCCTTTCCCCCTCCAGCCTCTGCCCCCTCCAGCCTGTGCTGCACTCACTGCTGACCACTGAGCCACCGCACTCTCTGCTGACCACTGAGCCACCGCACTCTCTGCTGACCACTGAGCCACCGCACTCACTGCTGACCACTGAGCCACCGCACTCACTGCTGACCACTGAGCCACCGCACTCACTGCTGACCACTGAGCCACCGCACTCACTGCTGACCACTGAGCCACCGCACTCACTGCTGACCACTGAGCCACCGCACTCACTGCTGACCACTGAGCCACCGCACTCACTGCTGACCACTGAGCCACCGCACTCACTGCTGACCACTGAGCCACCGCACTCACTGCTGACCACTGAGCCACCGCACTCACTGCTGACCACTGAGCCACCGCACTCACTGCTGACCACTGAGCCACCGCACTCACTGCTGACCACTGAGCCACCGCACTCACTGCTGACCACTGAGCCACCGCACTCACTGCTGACCACTGAGCCACCGCACTCACTGCTGACCACTGAGCCACCGCACTCACTGCTGACCACTGAGCCACCGTATACTCTGCTAACCACTGAGCCGCCTGTATACACACAATTAATTTCACAGCACTCCCCTATTACTAAATAAACTCTATATAGATTCTAGACTACCCGATTCTTTAGAATCGGGCCACCATCTAGTTTAGCATATTTAGGCTGGAAACACACAGTCCGAGTGACATGAGAGTTACTCGCACGAGTCTCGGATCATTCACCCGGGGTGGCCTTACCCTCTCTGGACGAGAGCAGTGGAGCTACATAGAAATAAATACCACTGACAGTATTCTGTTCAAAGAGGCAAGGGTCGTGCCGGGTGAATGAACTGAGACTCGTGCAAGTAACTCGCATGTCACTCGGATAGTGTGTCTCCAGCCTAAGCAACAATGTTGCAGTCCCGCTCCAGAATCTGTTTCCTCATTGTATCCTGATGGGGAACAGATGAATTCCTCCTAATAATTAGGCTCCTTTCATATCTGCAGTTTATTTCAGTTCCAGCAGATCAGGCATGCCTGAACTTTTGAACTTCTTGCCTGTTCTGCCTTTTTGGTAAATCCGGTGGAATTCCGCCTCTTTGGAAAAACGGATTTGTTACACTTGTGGCAGGATTGCGTTCTGCCTAATGCATTTTCTATTGGAGTTCTAGACATGTGCACTTACATTTTCATTGTAGTCCGGCAACTCCAGAACTTCAGGCAGCGGGACACAAACCACCGCTAAGTGTGATTTTAAGACTCGCCGCAAGTGTCGGATATGGATGAAAATGCAAATGTCCGGAACTTCAATATAAAATGTGTTGGGCAGAAGGCAATCCTGCTGCAAGTGTAACACATCCGGTTTTGCAAAAAAAGGCAGAGTTCTGCCGGGTTTGCGAAAACGCATGTGAAAGCAGCCTTAGGCCCCTTTCACACTAGCGTTTGTTACAATTTGCGGCAGATGCGGCAAATTTACCGTGTCAGCCGCCTAATGGCGTTACACTTGTGGCAAGCCCCATGCATTGTCTATGGGGATTGTGGCAGGTGCGGCAAGTGTGGTATAAACGCGGTTCCAATCTCACTGGACCTTCCTAAAAGCATGTTGGTGGGTCAGGAGACAGTGACCCTTCCCTTAGTTGGCTTTTGGCTAAATAATGATTTTTGGGACATATTTTTATTCCAGTTCTTTGTTATCTTTGATTAAGGCCTTGTGGTTTTGTTAAATGATTTATTTAAACTTTCCAACATTTAGGATTGTTTGCACTTCCCTCTACTGGGCATGCATGCAGTCTTTGTGGTTCAACTGAAAGACCTTAATGGATTCTGCCCTTCATGGACTTTACACTACTTTAACAGTCTGTGTGCTGCTGCTCATCCCTGTGGGACTTTAGTTATATTTATATATTATGTATATTATTATTTTTTTGTTTGAGACTTATAGTCTGTGCGTTATAGTAACATTTTTTGAGTTCACTCCTTGTGTGCTGGACTGTTTCTGCAAACAGGTGCTTTGATACAACCCAACAGAGACTAGTAAACAAGCCCCAGGCCTCTGGCCTGAAGGTGTAAGATATGGAACTAGAAGACACTACACCCACTTCAGTAGACGTGGGATGGCCAAGTACAGTTTTCAAGGGCTGAAAAGAGTGCATGTTTTCAGTATATCCCTAGCATTGCACAGGGTGCTAGAATCTTCCATCACCTCTGCAGGTGATGAAATTAGCACCTGAACAATTTTCAGGAAATTCAGAAAACTTGCACGGTTTTCAGACATTGATGACTATAGTTGGCCACCCCTGCCCTAGAAGTCTCTGTGGAAGTAGCCAGGGGGCAAGCAGAATCCTTGAGTCCTTTCACCACAACTGTGGCTCTCCTTGGACTCTCTTATGCCCTGCGCCTACGGCGTGTTGCTTGATCTTTTTTTTTTTATGCAGATTCAGAATCTGCATCAAAATCTGCATGTCTATCCTGGGCCAGCAAACTCTAGGGTCGTGCAGATGTGCTGTGTCCACGTTGTTTTTTTTTGTTTCCTTGCCCATGTAGTTCAGATTTCTTTTTTCTGCCCCAAAATCTTCAGCAAATATGCAAGGAAAAAAATACATAGGCACAGCACTTCTGAAATAAGGATGAGCGAGTAAACTCCTCATTATTTGTTACTCGCACAAATATTAAGGTATTTGGGTTACTTGGTACTCTGAGGGTGTTTTGGATTTTACTCATGATACTTGAGTGAGCTGCCTAGCACATGTTTGCTGACTGATTTTCAGCAAATAAACATGCTGGGATTGCATGCCAGTCATAGTAATACCATACTCATCTTTGATAATGGCATTATTCTGATTGGCAGGCGCAGTATAACCAAAGAAAAAAAAGACGCTCAAACCAAATAAGTGGAAACAAAAAGCTATTGCGACAAAAAACAACAGTACACTGCAGTAAAAATATTAAAATGCAAGTGCAGTATAAAAATGGTATAACAAATACAGGGTACTTAGTTAATCCGTTTTTTTTGCGCAGAAAAAGTTATTTTAAGCCACGTCACTATCTTCAAAGTGTACAGACCTGTTCTCTGTGTGCAGGACTCATCTGTGTTACAAATAAGTGATGAGGTCTGGGAGGGCTGTTAAAAGGCAGAGATGGATGATAAAGTGCTCAAACTGCAAGGGAACAGTATCCATGCATCAGTGTAGACAGCTGGAAGACTTCCAGATGTCCTGGCTCCACAATACCCATGGCAAACTAATGACATTTCTATGAATATGCTGACTCCAAACCACAGCAATGACTTCTTAATGGAATCTTTAGGGCCCAACAATGGTAACGATGGTAATCACTTTATATGCAGTGCAGTGACCTCCACTTTCTTGGCTGGTCCTGAAGATATTCAGACCGAATACCCCTGTGCAGCTAGCTCCTCTGCCTGGCTGGCATGACCAGCTGCAGATTTGGGTCTTTGGGCCTGGGATTTGTAGCTGGCCCATGTGTGTCTTGCTCCTTCCCAGCTCCAGACTTCTCTACAAATCTCTCCTCTCTTTCTGCCTCCCACCCCTAACCTAACTTCTCCTTCTAGCCAATAGATGGGGACTGCACTTCCACCCAGCATCTCCTTGGCCTGGAGTTCAGATTTTGTTGGGTGTATGTTGGGGGTCTCAGCAAAGTTTTCCCTTCTTATCTGTGAGCATGATGCCACACCTATTGGATAGGTGCAGTACCATTGTGGCGGCTGAACCGCAGGGGCACCACATTACAGGTGATTGGAGCCTGGCACACAGAAGATATTAGACCTTTTTCCCTGCAGTAAAAGCTGCAGCTCTTAGCTGTTTGGACCCCAATTACCTAGACCCAAACATTTCATTTTTTACTTTTAATAGGTCCTGTCACTCAAAGCAGACAACTGTATGGCAGAACTGTATGCAGACATAGTCTACATTATGTCTGCCTACTGCTCCCATGCAGTTTGAGCACTTCACACTTCATCATCCATCTCTATCTTTCTACTTTCTGCAACCCCCCAGACCTCTTCTTCGGGTCCAGCAGAAAATTACTCACGTTCCCCATTGACTTACATTGAACTTGCTATTTCGTACAAACACGCGAGTATTACAAAGTACTCATTAGGAGTATAGCAATTAGGAATATTTCACTACTTACTCATCTCTACTTTGAAACTCTCATAGAATTTGCTGGCTTCCGGATAGACATGCAGATTCTCAAAATCTGCTTCAAACAAAGCATCAAACAATATGGCGGGGCCTCAGCTAGATTTCCTGCTGCATGATACCAGCTGTGTATCCTGACACAACCTCTGAGAAGTTATGATGAGGATGTCTGAGGTTCATGAGCGGCTCGCAAGCATGCTGAGTGTGACAGTGGTGCAGTAATAGTGTAATATTTATAACGGATTACCCTGGAATCTTTACATGGAGCAAAGACACAACTGAACAAAGTTTATAGGTGAAATAGTCTATATATAACACACGGTGATAAACAAAGTGCAGAGGGAAAACTCAAAACCTATGAACACGCAGTGATTATATTAAATGAAACCTTAAAGGGAACTTATCAGGTCATTTATGCCCCCAAACCTATCATTACCTGTCCCTGCAGCTTCCTAGTACATCTCTAAGCATCCCCGTCTGACCTAAATGTGTAGTGTAATTGCTGATAAAAATTATTTTAATACTTACATGTTCCTATGGTAAATAGGATGGTGTCTTTGGTAGCATAGACAATTGGGCTTTCTCTCAGCTGCCATTTCCCCCTTTGCTCTGTGTATCCTGATATCCTATTTTCCAGCGCGCTCCCATGTTTTCAAATCGGTGTGATGCTTCTTTCTTGTATAACGTTGCGGTCACCTGACAGGTTCCCTTTAAAGGTAAGGTCTCTAGAGAAACATCACAGGAAAATGCAATCAGCAGTGCAGACTTTAAAGCTCAGTTGACACTAAGAAATTATGTAAAAAGGAAAGTCAATGGCAAGTTCAACCAGGGAATAAATAGGCAAGAAAAAATATATGCGGCACTCACCGTGGCCGAAATCTTCTGTTTATTGTATCCAAATACAGGAACAAACAGTCATTTTGCAGACTTGGGGGGGGAGTGAGGGGTGCAACGACAACGGGCACCGTTTCGCGGCTGGTTGCCGCTTCTTCCGATCGTGTCCGGAAAAAGCGGCAACCAGCCGCGAAACAGTGCCCGTTGTCGGTGCACCCCTCACTCCCTCCCCCCAAGTCTGCAAAATGACTGTTTTTTCCTGTATTTGGATACAATAAACAGAAGATTTCAGCCACGGTGAGTGCCACATATATTTTTTCTTGCCTATTTGTTCATTATAAGGACTCCCCATTGCGAGCACCACCGTCCGAGGACGTGTCCACACTGTCCAATTAGGACTTACATATGTGCAGTATTCTATGTTCCCTTGCAGTGCCCTGGTTTTTTTCTCTTTTTTTGATTTAACCAGGGAATGTTAAGGCAAAGTCTATAAAGACATTTAAAGAGGGCATTTCACCCCCCTGGTGCATGGCAAACTAAATGCAGCACTGAATGCAACATGTCTGCTGCATTCAGGGAAGGGGTCCCCCATGTCTCTAGCCCCCTTGTAAGCTTTAAGAAAGACTTTACAAACTTAACAGATAAGAGGTTGCCTGGGTTGGGTCTGAATAAGAGGTCTTCACAGCTGGCAGAGTCCTCCCTGACTTCTCCCTGTTTGTTCCGCCCCCTCTATGTGTCTGCCGCCGCCTCCTCTTCTGCTGGGTCTGCCCTCCTCCTGCTCTCTGTTAATCACCGTGCCGCACCTCTTGGTGTGAGCGGCATTGCGTGATATCAGCAGCAGGGCCTGCCCTGTTTGTGCTTTATTCAAACAGCAGGGCGGGAATCTGCCACTGACGTCACACAATGCTGCTCACACCCAGAGCTGTGCGGCAGCGTGATTAACAGAAAGCAGGAGAAGAGGAGGGCAGACCCAGCAGAAGAAGAGGCGGCAGCAGACACATAGATGGGGCGGAACAAACAAGGAGGAGGCAGGGAGGACTGTGCCAGCAGCAAGGACTTCTGATTCAGACCCAACCCAGGCGACCTCTTATCTGTAAAGTTTGTAAAGTCTTTCTTAAAGCTTACAGGGGGAGCTAGAGACATGGGGGACTGCTTCCCTGAATGCAGCAGACATGTTGCATTCAGTGCTGCATTTAGTTTGCCATGCACCAGGGGGTGACAGGTCCTCTTTAATCACCCAGGGAGGCCTGGGAAAGGAAGTCAAAGAAAGTCCTAAACCAGATGCAGAGAAAAACTACTCAGTCCAGAATAGTCTCATGCTCTGCATCTATTTAAACATCGAAGTGACAGAGCACTTAAAGGGCACCTGTCAGATTGTTTATACCCCCCAAGCTATCACTATCTGTACCTGCAGCTACATAATCCTTACCTAAGCATCTCTGTCTTAGCTCTTAGTGTAATGTTAAAGTTGAAAAAATCAGTTATAAACCTACATTTTCTACTAGTCTGTGTGTAAATCTACATAAATAAAATGTGATGGGGGCCTCTGATAGGACTATTCTCTGCTGGAGCGCGCTCCCCACTATTGTCATCCCCTAGGTATGGATTTCTAAACCAGAACTTGTCCTCTGCACTTGCACTTTATGATGTTCACTGTGTATCATGGATTTTATGTATTTTGGTCTACATGCTGTGATCTTGCAAAACCCTACTATGTATAGAGGTTGTAAATGATGTTTCTATGCAAATGAGTCATTGTACGTAACAGTACCTGTGTCATATATACCATAAACCCATGTTTTACCTTTTGTAATAGCATGCAGTTGGGCTGATAATTTTTGGCTCTGCTTTAGTGGTGAGCTGCGTCTCCTGATTCTATCCCCTTTTCACTCATTTTTAAACTAAAAAATAAAAATCACCCTTTTATTGCAATATACTCCATGTTTCCTCTTGTATACTATAAACAAAATGTAAGGTTACAACTGTTCTTTTCAACTTTAACAGTACACTATTTGCTAATGCAGGAATGCTTAGCTAAGGACTATGAAGCTGCAGGTACAGATAGTGATAGCAAAGGGGACATAAATGATCTGACAGGTGCCCATTACTAAAGCAAACCAGCTTACATGTCTGCAAGGGCAGGTGAGGCAAGAGACAGAGCAGAAGGAGCAACACAAGCAACTAGGAGCAGAAGGCATGCTGATAACAGGTATAGGTAAACAGAACTTCAGATGAGTTCCTTCAGAGGAAACTCTCACATGGTTTGCAGGAGTAGGCGGAGAAACTTGAGAAGCCACAAGGAGCAGAAAACCAGGCAATATAGTCAAGCAGAGAACTAGAGGCCGGACTGGAGTTTATAAAAGCAGGCAAATGAAGAGGACTGAAGTAAAAGACGCCATCTTGGAAGAGGGCAAGAATGCCCAAAAGGTAGTCAGAATATCTGGAGTTCTGACAAATAGTGTAGGCTAATGTCTGTGCCAAAACAGCAGAGCTACACTGTAAAGCAGTTTGAACTGTGCTTGGCACCTTTTGGTCCATTTTTAAGGTGTTTGTTATGCGTTTGATGATGCCTGCAATTGATTTCAATGGAGTATGGGGGATTTGGTGAACACCGAATACAAACACTCAGGTATTCAGTCATCTCTACTTCCAAGCTTATCCCAATTTTAGTTTTGTCAGGCCACAGGACATGTCTCCAAAATGTAGGTCTTTGTTCCTGTGTATGTTTGTAAACATCAATATGTCTTTTCTTTTTTCTTTTGGAGTAATGGCTTCTTTCATAATGTGGTGGTGTGCACCATTGTGTTGGAAAAGGTCTGAGCATTCCTACATGAACAGTTTCCTGGAAGGTGGATTGGTCGTCATGGGCCAGTTGAATGGCTACCAAGGTCTCCCGATCTAACCTCCTTAGACTTTTATCTTTGGGGTCACCTGAAGGCAACTGTCTATGCTGTGAACATTCAAGATGTGCAGCATCTGAAACAACGGATACCGGAAGCCTGTGCTAGCATTTCTTCTGCGGTGTTGCTATCAGTGTGTCAAGAGCGGGAGAAGAAGGCTGCATTGACAATCCAACACAATGGGCAGCACTTTGAACACATTTTAGAACTGGTCATAAATTGTAAATAACTCGTGAAAGAATAAAGTTACATTAATACCAAGCACACCATTGTTTTTCTTATGAAATTCTCAATATGTTTGATGTGTCACATGACCCTCTTCCAATTGAAACAAATAAAGTTGGATCCAAAATGGCTGACTTCAAAATGGCCGCCATGGTCACTACCCATTTGGAAAAGTTTTCCCCCCTCCCATATACGAAGGTGCCACAAACAGGAAGTTGATCTCACCATCCATTCCCATTTTATTTAGTTGTATCCATATACATGGCCCACCCTGTATTAGGTGAATACCTCAAAGTGATGTGAGACTTCAATCCTTAAATGAGGACAGTGGTTAGGTGGGTTCCAATGAATAACTGAAAAGAGAAGAGAGTAGATTAAAGGTAACAAGCAAAAGAGAAGGGAAAACAAGTGCCTGATAGTTCTAGGACTGTTCAGAGAAGTTACCTATATGCCTGATATGAATAACAGTGTCCAGGGGTTATAATTATATTTCAAGACAGTCAAAATGTGTTAACCTGTGAGATATACAGAGAGGAATAATATTATAGCAAAAGAGTTTGGTATTAATTGTGTTGGTACAAGGTTTTACCTGATCACATACATATTATGGTATAATTCGTCATGTAGGATATATTAGGAAGCTATCCTGGAAGTACTGTCATTACTAGGGAAACAAAAGACTCTGTAGCTGTATATTAACCTCTATCTACATCAGGGGTCTCAAACTCGCGGCCCGAGGGCCGCATGCGGCCCCTGGGGCTTCACTATGCGGCCCGCGGCACCTTGGACAACTTAATGATGCATTGCCCCAGTGCAGGGGGCCGCTGCAGACCCCGCTGTGTGATGACTTCTGTCCGCAGCACTAAAGTCACCTGCAGGCCTCTGGCTAGTAGATTGGAATTCTAGAATATAGAAATAGAGATTGCATTGGGAAGGCGGTGAGGGCTGAATTGGGAGGAACTTTGAAGAAGGAGCGGCGGGGAAAGGACGGCGTGGCAGGGGGGAGGAGGGAGGACAGAGTAGCAGGGGGGAGGAGAATGGAGGACAGAGGAGGTAACGGCGGGTGTGGGAGGATGTAGCAGTACAGGCAGGGGGAGGAAGGATGGCATGGGGAGGATGGAGCACAGAGCGGCAGGGGGGAGGAGGACGGAGGACGAAGCGGCGGAGAGGGGGAGGACGCGATATCGGCGACAGACACACGCAAAAAAACCCTTAGACAATTATATAGTAGATAGAACTGTACACCACAGCACTATATATCAGGGCACTGTACACCATACATAATATACACAGCACTGTACACCACGGCATTATATACCACAGAACTGTACACCACGGCATTATATACCACAAAACTGTACACTATGACATTATATACCACAGAACTGTACCCCACGGCATTATACACCATAGAATTGTACAACACAGCATTATATACTACAGAACTGTACACCACGGCATTTTATACACAGCACTGTACACACCACGGCATTGTATACCACAGAACTGTACACCACAGCATTATATACCACAGAACTGTACACTATGACATTATATACCACAGAACTGTACCCCACGGCATTATACACCATAGAATTGTACAACACAGCATTATATACTACAGAACTGTACACCACGGCATTTTATACACAGCACTGTACACCACGGCATTATATACACAGAACTGTACCCCACGGCATTGTACACCATAGAACTGTACAACACAGCATTATATACCAGGGCACTGTACACCATGGCATTATATACACAGCACTGTACTCCACGGCATTATATACCACAGCACTGTACACCACGGCATTATATGCCACAGAACGGTACACCACGGCATTATATACCACAGAACTGTACACTATGACATTATCTACACAGAACTGTACCCCATGGCATTATACACCATAGAACTGTACACCACAGCATTATATACAAGGGCACTGTACACCATGGTATTATATACCACAGCACTGTACACCACGGCATTATATACCACAGAACTGTACACCACGGCATTATGTATCACAGACCTGTACATCACGGCATTATATACCACAGAACTGTACACCACAGCATTAATTACCATATCACTGTACACAACGGCATTATATACCAAAGTACTGTACACCATAGCATTATATACCACAGAACTGTACACCACGGCATTATATACCACATAACTGTACACCACGGCATTGTATACCAGGGCACTGTACACCATAGCATTATATACCACAGCACTGTACACCACAGCATTATATACATCACTGTACACCACGGCAAGTGGGTAAGTGCAGATATTATATATCACTAGATGGTGGCCCGATTCTAACGCATCGGGAATTCTAGAATATAGAAATAGAGATTGCATGGGGAAGGCGGTGAGGGCTGAATTGGGAGGAACTTTAAACAAGGAGCGGTGGGGAAAGGACGGCGTGGCAGGGGGGAGGAGGGAGGACAGAGTAGCAGGGGGGAGGGGAATGGAGGACAGAGGAGGTAGCGGCGGGGTGTGGGAGGATGTAGCAGTACAGGCAGGGGAAGGAAGGAGTGGCATGGGGAGGATGGAGCACAGAGCGGCAGGGGGGAGGAGGACTGGGGACGAAGCGGCGGAGAGGGGGAGGACGCGATATCGGCGACAGACACACGCAAAAAACCCTTAGACAATTATATAGTAGATAGAACTGTACACCACAGCACTATATATCAGGGCACTGTACACCATGCATAATATACACAGCACTGTACACCACGGCATTATATACCACAGAACTGTACACCACGGCATTATATACCACAGAACTGTACACTATGACATTATATACCACAGAACTGTACCCCACGGCATTATACACCATAGAATTGTACAAACAGCATTATATACTACAGAACTGTACACCACGGCATTTTATACACAGCACTGTACACCACGGCATTATATACACAGAACTGTACCCCACGGCATTGTACACCATAGAACTGTACAACACAGCATTATATACCAGGGCACTGTACACCATGGCATTATATACACAGCACTGTACCACGGCATTATATACAACAGCACTGTACACCACGGCATTATATGCCACAGAACGGTACACCACGGCATTATATACCACAGAACTGTACACTATGACATTATCTACACAGAACTGTACCCCATGGCATTATACACCATAGAACTGTAACCACCAAACCAGGCATTAAATTATAAACAGCACTGTACACCATGGATTATATACCACAGCACTGTACACCACGGCATTATATACCACAGAACTGTACACCACGGCATTATGTATCACAGACCTGTACATCACGGCATTATATACCACAGAACTGTACACCACAGCATTAATTACCATATCACTGTACACAACGGCATTATATACCAAAGTACTGTACACCATAGCATTATATACCACAGAACTGTACACCACGGCATTATATACCACATAACTGTACACCACGGCATTGTATACCAGGGCACTGTACACCATAGCATTATATACCACAGCACTGTACACCACAGCATTATATACATCACTGTACACCACGGCAAGTGGGTAAGTGCAGATATTATATATCACTAGATGGTGGCCCGATTCTAACGCATCGGGAATTCTAGAATATAGAAATAGAGATTGCATGGGGAAGGCGGTGAGGGCTGAATTGGGAGGAACTTTGAACAAGGAGTGGTGGGGAAAGGACGGCGTGGCAGGGGGGAGGAGGGAGGACAGAGTAGCAGGGGGGAGGGGAATGGAGGACAGAGGAGGTAGCGGCGGGGTGTGGGAGGATGTAGCAGTACAGGCAGGGGAAGGAAGGAGTGGCATGGGGAGGATGGAGCACAGAGCGGCAGGGGGGAGGAGGACTGGGGACGAAGCGGCGGAGGGGGGAGGACGCGATATCGGCGACAGACACACGCAAAAACCCTTAGACAATTATATAGTAGATAGAACTGTACACCACAGCACTATATATCAGGGCACTGTACACCATGCATAATATACACAGCACTGTACACCACGGCATTATATACCACAGAACTGTACACCACGGCATTATATACCACAGAATGACCATATGACATAACACCACAAAACTACCCTAGGCATTATATACATAGAACTGTACACACAGCATTATATATCAGGACTGTACACCATGCATTTTATACACAGCACTGTACACCACGGCATTTATACCACAGAACTGTACACCACGCATTATATACCACAGAACTGTACACTATGACATTATATACCACAGAACTGTACCCCACGGCATTATACACCATAGAATTGTACAACACAGCATTATATACTACAGAACTGTACACCACGGCATTTTATACACAGCACTGTACACCACGGCATTATATACACAGAACTGTACCCCACGGCATTGTACACCATAGAACTGTACAACACAGCATTATATACCAGGGCACTGTACACCATGGCATTATATACACAGCACTGTACACCACGGCATTATATACACAGCACTGTACACCACGGCATTATATGCCACAGAACGGTACACCACGGCATTATATACCACAGAACTGTACACTATGACATTATCTACACAGAACTGTACCCCACGGCATTATACACCATAGAACTGTACACCACAGCATTATATACCAGGGCACTGTACACCATGGTATTATATACACAGCACTGTACACCATAGCATTATATACCACAGCACTGTACACCACGGCATTATATCACAGAACGGTACACCAGGCATTATATACCACAGAACTGTACACCACGGCATTATGTATCACAGACCTGTACATCACGGCATTATATACCACAGAACTGTACACCACAGCATTAATTACCATATCACTGTACACAACGGCATTATATACCAAAGTATGTACACATAGCATTATATACCACAGAACTGTACACCACGGATTATATACCACATAACTGTACACCAGGCATTGTATACCAGGGCACTGGGACACCATAGCATTATATACCACAGCACTGTACACCACAGCATTATATACATCACTGTACACCACGGCAAGTGGGTATGCAGATATTAAATCACTAGATGGTGCCGATTCTAACCATCGGAATTCAGATTATATAAATAGAGATTGCATGGGAAGGCGTGAGTGAATTGGAGGAACATTGAAATGAGTGGTGGGAAAGACGCGGGCAGGGGAGGGAGGACATAGTACAGGGGCGGGAATGAGACCAGTAGTGTCGCGGTTGGGCAGATACATACAGCAGGAAGGTACGAGTGCCTATGGGAGATGTGTAGCACAGAGCGGCAGGGGAGAGCTGGGTACAGCGCGAGGGGGAGAGCTATTCGCGACATACACGCAAAACCTTAACTAATTTATATACACAGAACTGTACACCACAGCACTTATATCAGGGCACTGTACACATGCATATATATACACAGCACTGTACACCACGCATTATATACCACATACTGTACACCACGCATTATATACCACAGAACTGTACACATAGACATTATATACCACAGAACTGTAACCCACTGCATTTATACACATAGAATTGTACAACACAGGCATTATATACACAGAACTGTACCCACGGCATTTGTATACACCAGCACTGTACACACACGGCATTGTATACCAGGAACTGTACACCATGCATTATATACACAGAACTGTACACTATGACATTATATACCACAGACTGTACCACACGGCATTATACACCATAGAATGTACAACCCCGCATTATATACTACAGAACTGTACACCACGGCATTTATATACCACAGCAACTGTACACAGCATTATATACACAGAACTGTACCCCACGGCATTGTACACCATAGAACTGTACAACACAGCATTATATACCAGGGCACTGTACACCATGGCATTATATACACAGCACTGTACACCACGGCATTATATACCACAGCACTGTACACCACGGCATTATATGCCACAGAACTGTACACACGGCAATTATATACCACAGAACTGTACACACATATCTACACACATTGTACCACCATATCACTAGAACTGTACACACGCATTATATACCAAGGCACTGTACACCATGGTATTATATACACAGCACTGTACACCATGACATTATATACCACAGAACTGTACACCACGGCATTATATGCCACAACACGGTACACCACGCATTATATACCACAGACTGTACACCACTGGCATTATTATCACAGACTGTACACCACGGCATTATATACCACGAACTGTACACCCCATGCATTATTACACATCACTGTACACAACGGCATTATATACCAAGTACTGTACACCATAGCATTATATACCACAGTACTGTACACCGGCATTATAACCACATATGTACACCAAGCATTGATATCGGGCTGGACACCATAGCATTATATACCACAGAACTGTACACCATCAGCATTATATACATCACTGTACACCAAGCATTATATACCGCATGCACTGTACACCAAAGCATTATATATCACAGAATTGTACACCATTAGCATTACATACCACATCACTGTACACCAATAGCATTTATAAGCACGTACACCAGTACTGTACCATCACAACACATTATATACCACTAGTATGTACACCCACACATGCATTACATACCACAGAACTGTACACTATGGCATTATATACCACAGAAGTGTAGACCACGGTCATTATATACCACACACTGTAAACATGCATTATATACACATACTGTACACCAAGCATTATATACCACATTACTGTACACCATGACATTATATACCACAGAACTGTACACATAGCATTATATACCACAGTACTGTACACCACGCATTTTATACCACAGACTGTACACCATGACATTATATACACAGAACTGTACCACGGCATGTTTATTACCACAGTAACTGTACAACACAGCATTATATACCAGGCACTGTACACCACGGCATTATATACACAGCACTGTACACCACAGCATTATATACCACAGAACTATACACCACGCATTATATGACCACAGACTGTACACCAAGACATTATATACCACAGAATGTACACCACAGCATTATATACCACAGAACTGTACACACTAGCATTATTTCACACAGACCTGTACCCATCGGCATTATATACCACAGACCTGTACATCACAGGCATTATTATACCACATGATATTAACACACTGTACACAGGCATTATATACCATATACTGTACACAACGGCATTATTACCAACAGTACTGTACACACGGAATTATATACCACAGAACTGTACACCACGGCATTTTATCACAGAACTGTACACCACAGCATTATATACCAATCTACTGTCACCATAGCATTATATACCACACCACTGTACACCATGACATTATATACCACAGAACTGTACACCACGGCATTATATACCACATCACTGTACACCATAGCATTATATACCACAGCACTGTACACCATGACATTATATACCACAGAACTGTACACCACGGCATTATATACCCCCGAACTGTACACCATAGCATTATATACCACAGTACTGTACACCACAGCATTATATACCACATCACTGTACACCATAGCATTATATACCACAGTACTGTACACCGCAGCATTATATACCACAGAATTGTACACCATGACATTATATACCCAAGAACTGTACACCATAGCATTATATACCACAGTACTGTACACCATAGCATTATATACCACATCACTGTACTCCACGGCATTATATACCACAGTACTGTACACCACAGCATTATATACCGATACTGTACACCACAGCATTATATACCACAGACTGTACACCATGACATTATATACACAGACTGTACACCACAGCATTATATACCACAGAACTGTACACCATGACATTATATACCACAGAACTGTACACCACAGCATTATATACCACAGAACTGTACACCATGACATTATATTACCACAGAACTGTACACCACAGCATTATATACACAGAACTGTACACCCAGGCATTATATACCACAGAACTGTACACCAGCATTATATACACAGTACTGTACACCACAGCATTATACACCAAGAACTGTACACCAGACATTATATACCACAGAACTGTACACGGGCATTATATACACACTAGTACTGTTAACCATAGCATGTATATACACAACTGTACCCCACGGCATTATATACCACAGCACTGTACACCACAGCATTATATACACAGAACTATACACCATGCATTATATACCACAGACACTGTACACCACGGATTTATACCACAGAACTGTACACACGAGCATTATATACCCAGAACTGTACACCAGCATTATATACCACAGAACTGTAGCACATGACATTATATACACAGAACTGTACTCACGGCATTATATACCACTAGAACTGTACACCACAGCATTATATACCATATCACTGTACACACGGCATTATATACCAAGTACTGTACACCAGGCATTATATACCTGGCACTGTACACCATGGCATTATATACCACAGAACTGTACACCACAGCATTATATACATCACTGTACACAACGGCATTATATACCACAGCACTGTACACCATGGACATTATATACCACAGAACTGTACACCACAGCATTATATACCACATCACTGTACACCATAGCATTATATACCAGGGCACTGTACACAAGCATTATATACCACAGACACCATGCTTACCACCACCGGCATTATATACCACAGAACTGTACACCACGCATTATATACCACAGACTGTACACCACAGCATTATATACCACAGAACTGTACAACCATATGCATTATATACCACATACTGTACACATGCATTATATACCACAGAACTGTACACCATGCAATATATACCACGAATTGTACACCATGACATTATATACACAGACTGTACACCAAAGCATTATATACCACAATACTGTAATCCATGACATTATATACCACAGAACTGTACACCACAGCATTATATACCACAGAACTGTACACCATACATTATATACCACAGAACTGTACACCTATGCATTATATACCACAGAACTGTACACCACAGCATTATATACACAGAACTGTACACCATGACATTATATACCAAGAACTGTACACCACAGCATTATATAAGAACTGTACACCACAGCATTCTATACACAGAACTGTACACCATGACATTTATACACAGAACTGTCACACAGCAATTATATACCACATGCACTGTACACCACGGCATTATATACCACAGAACTGTACACCATAGCATTATAACCAAGAACTGTACACCACAGCATTATATACCATATCACTGTACACCACGGCATTATATACACTGAACTGTACACCACGGCATTATATACCACAGAACTGTACACCATGACATTATATACCACAGACTGTACACCACGCAGTATATACCACTATCACTGTACACCACGGCATTATATACCACTGACTGTACACCATCGGCATTATATACCAGGCACTGTACACCACAGCATTATATACACAGCACTGTACACCAGGCATTATATTACCACAGAACTGTACACCACAGCATTATATACCACAGAACTGTACACCATGCATTATATACCACAGAACTGTACCCTAGGCATTATACACCTATCACTGTACACCAGCATTATATACCATATCACTGTACACCGACGGCATTTATACACAGCACTGTACACATAGCATTATATACCATGCACTGTACACCATAGCATTATATACCACAGACTGTACACCACAGCATTATATACGATCACTGTACACCAAAGCATTATATACCACAGACTGTACACCATAGCATTATATGCCACAGAACTGACACCAGCATTATATACCACATCATGTAACAGCATTATATACCACAGACTGTACACCAGCATTATATACCACAGACTGAACACCATAGCATTATATACCACAGCACTGTACACCATGACATTATATACCACAGAACTGTACACACAGAGTATGGCGTTTTGTATCACAGCGCTGTACACCATGGTACTATACACTCTGGTCCTCCTTCTGCCTTATAAACTCTACGCTCAGTTACATGCACTGCGTTCACATGGAGTCACGTTGTGTTTCCATGGATACCGTATCTCTGCCTCCCGGGCCTTTGGTGTTTCTCTCACTAATGCCTGCTTTGTTTTACACTTTTATGAATTGCCCATTCGCAGGTGTATGGACGCTTATTATTAATGAGTGTAATTGCTGAATATACCTGCCTTTTTTTTGCATATTCCGCTCAGGCAATATCCTATTCACCTCAGTAGAGGACCCTTGCCATTTCCCAGCGTACAGCGCGTCGTCACTTCCTTTTCCTCCATCTTGGATACCGGTGCGGGTGAGCACAGCTCAGTGTCTGTCACAGGTTGCTTTGTTCGGACTGTGTGATCCTCCTGTGTGTGGAATATCGGTCCCGCCGTGTCGGTCGGCCGCCTGTCTATGAGGTGTGGGGGTGTATCGAGGTTGTGTGTGGGGGGGATGGCAGGCATATTGGGCGGATTGTGCTGCTCGGGATCTGTTTGTGTCTGCAGTGTGAGGTCTGCAGGAAGAGCGGAGGCGGGGGGGCTGCAGGGAGCACGGGCAGGAGGAACGGGGGGAAGCTGTGAGGGGAGACTGTGTATCCCAGCTACAGCAAATAGGCGCGAAATTCGAACTTTGAATTCTCGCACCTATTTTCATAGTCTGCTCTCATTGGCCGCCGCCGAAGGCGGCAGCCAATTAGTGGCCTGTGTCTGGCGCACGATTTCGGTTGCAGACACACGCAAAAAACCATTAGACAATTATATAGTAGACTAGCTGTGAGCCCGATGCAAATGCATCGGGTGTCTAGAATATTTTTTTTTTTTTTTAGATTTTCAAATAATAATCCAATATAGTAGATAGGAATTTTTTATTTTATTATTTATTTTGTTTTGTTTTTTTACTATTTTTATTATTATTAAATGTATTTATTATTTGTTATTTTATGAAAATTTATTTGTATTAAAATTATTTTATTTTATTTAAAAACCGCATCTGCGGCGCGGTTGCGGTAATCCCCATAGAAAGTATAGGGGGACTTGCGGCAGGTGCGGCAAAACCGCACTTGCCACACCTGCCGCAAGTCCCCCTATACTTTCTAAGGGGATTACCGCAACCGCGCCGCAAGTGCTCGCACTCAGCCAGCGACTCGCAATGCGGCGTGGCCATTGCTCGCGCGTGGTGACGTCACAGCGTGACATAGCCACGGCGTTTTCGGGGTCCGACACAAAAATGCCTACGGCAATTATATAGTAGATAGCTACTTTTTGGGGGAGTCCAATACTTTTTTTGGGGGGTCCAATACTTTTTGGGGGGGTCCAATACTTATTGGGGCGCGTTCAATGCTTTTTGGGGTGCGTTCAATACTTATTGGGGCGCGTTCAATGCTTTTTGGGCCTGTTCAATACTTTTTGGGGGGCGTTCAATACTTATTGGGGTGTGTTCAATACTTTTTGGGGCGCGTTCAATACTTTTTGGGGCGCGTTCAATACTTATTGGGGCGCGTTCAATACTTTTTTGGGCGCGTTCAATACTTATTGGGGTGTGTTCAATGCTTATTGGGACGCGTTCAATACTTTTTGTGGCGCGTTCAATACTTTTTGGGGCGCGTTCAATACTTATTGGGGTGTGTTCAATACTTATTGGGACGCGTTCAATACTTTTTGTGGCGCGTTCAATACTTTTTGGGGCGCGTTCAATACTTATTGGGGTGCGTTCAATACTTTTTGGGGCGCGTTCAATACTTTTTGGGGCGCGTTCAATACTTATTGGGGTGTGTTCAATACTTATTGGGGTGTGTTCAATACTTATTGGAAACAGCAGAAAAAGACATGACATATAAGAAAGTATGGGAGCACACCTGTAATACTACAAAATATATACAAAATTTTATTGGAACAGTGTACAGACAAAGGGAAGTTAAAACCATTTAAAATTGGTAATGAAACCAGACAAGGGCACCATTATATATGACAAATGTCAAATCAAACAAATTAATTGCAGCAATTTATACATCAGCATAGACAGTCAAAAATAAATGAATAAATCAGGACCCAGCGGGGCTCAGAATTTAATATATAGGGAGCATAGGAGGTCACTCCATAGGTCAGGGGATCAAACAATCTGGAAGTGAGAGTGTATCACTCCAGTTAGCAGTATAGTCTCTCTGAGCTTTACAATGAAATACCACTATCTATGAGGATTCACAGACCTCTTACATGAATCTAACACTATATAGTCAGAGAAACAACTCAAGGTTAAAGCACCCTGTTGAATAATCACGTATATATTATAGTGAGAGTATACCCTGTTGTGGACCCCTCAGTAGGGTAAATATTAACAAATAAACAATATTACCAAAGGTTCATGGTGGTACCGGGGTCTACAGTGTATACGCCTGTTAATGGGTGACCAATAAGTCCCTGATACAGTCAGTATAAGCTGTCTAATATATCTGTGAGGCTGCAATTAACAACTGGCATCACTGGTATCTGTCACTTCAATATCCCCACACACAGCATATTATTGTTGCACCAGCCCTGATCATAGTATTACAAATTGCATATCACTGCACATCAATCTACCAGGGCTGTGCTTTCCTGCTACACATGAATGCCATAACAAGGGCTTGCATTCAGTAAGCATGTGCTGTGCACTGACTAGTTGGTCAGAAGGACAGGGGGAGAAGGGAATGAGAAGGAGAGAGATTACCAGTCTGTGATACAGGTGCCCGAGTGGGAAAGGACCCCACCGGTATCGCTGCCTCCTGTGCAGCTTCGTCAGGGGATGTCTGCACACTCCACCGTCCAAATCTTATATAAAGGAGAGTAAGCTCCTTGCAGCATGGTTCCTGTGTTCCGTAGGACAGGAAGCAGGTGCAGTCATATGATTGCATTGCTTAGTTACAGAGTAAACACCAGGCAGGCTGAGAAGTGAGTCACAGCTAAGTGCCCACCCCACAGTGTTAACCCACGGAGCTGAAATCTGCACAGAGCTGCTTGTACATATATCCAGGGGAGACAAATATTGGTATCAAATCCAGGAAAGTAGTACACAATGCACCAGATAGTGCCATATGTAAGGAATAAATCATGTTTTTAGGATTAATAAGAGGATCTTGTGGGATCAAATCATGATATGAGGCAGTATTAAATACATGGTCTGGGGGACATAAATTAGTGCACCATGTTATTTTGGTGGATCACATTTAACAGGGATCTATCCAGACTCGTGCTATATATACACTATGCATAAAAATGAAGGAAAGTGCACATTGTGGCACATTTCCTACTTAGTAGTATATGGTATCAATAAACGAATTCTTAAGAACCCTGGGAAGTATATAAAGAGAGTGGATCTGAAGGCACACTCGATAGTATAGTCTCATGAGGAAAACATGGAAAAGCACTATTCACTACCCATATTATATGGGGTTAGATAGAGAGTATTAGACTGTACATATTGGAGGTGCTCACAGGAGCTGCCCTTCAATGCAATCCCCCCCTTGATCTTAGTTACCACCTATATCATAAGTCGCCGATTCATGTCCCTAGGCACACTGGCAGAGTAATTACCAACAGGTGCCCCATACCTAGAGATAGCCTGTTATTACTAGTCCCAAATCTCATGACAGAATCATATGGGAACCAAGTCACAATGTGAGGCAGAGTTGAATACAAGATCATGGGGAACACAGATTAGTTCACTATGTTATTTTAGGGTTATCATATCTAGTAGGGATCTATCCAGACTCGTGCTGTATATATTATTGTCAAAAATGCACATTATGGCACATTTCCTACTGAGTAGTATCTGGTACCAATAAGAGTGTTCCAAGATCCCAGAAAATTATATAAAGAATGGATCCAAAGGGACACTCAAAGGAGTAATCCCAAAAGGAAACCATAGAGACAGCACTGTTAGTTACCCATGTATATTGGGGTTAGGTAGAGAGTACTGGACAGTATATCACAGTGGGATAAGATGGAGGAGCTCACCAGGGCTACCCTCCAAGATAATCCCCTCTTAATATTAGTTATCACCCATATCATAGGTCACCGATCCATGTCCCTAGGTACACTAGTAAAATAATTACCGGCAGGTGCCCCATATCTAAAGATAGCTTGCTATTATAAATCCAAGAACTCTATTCTCCAGTTCTAATTCGTATCAAATTCCAACAGGACACCAAATGGAGCCATGTATACCAGGGTTTTTCCTAAGATTTGTGAAGAGCCCCCCCAGGAGAATTATACATATATCCAAGCATGGCAGACCTCCCGCCCGTCAATCAGATAGCATGGTGCGAGCTCTACTATGAGAGGAATATCAATTATCCCGACAAGGACCTTGAATAAAAGATATTAGAGATAGGGATGTACAAAGATCTAGTTGCATAGATTTTAATGAGTATTATTGGAGTCCCTAAGAGGGGTCCACGAGGTGAAGGGACAACATTCTCCTGTATGAACACATCTATATGTTCATGTTACTCAATGACGGAACTATCATGATCATGGCAGTTTAAAAAAACCAAATGAGGCATGAGAATAAATGTCCATCTCAAATCCTTTTGTTAGCAAGAACAGAAGTCCAGACAGCTGTGGGGGCTGCAAAGGTCAGCAAGGTATCAAGTATCCGATATGTGGAGAGTCCAGAACCAAGGATCGGAGGCGACAAATCATGTTTCTTTCATAGTCCTGTATTCTTCTTCTTATTTTTCATTGCCAGATTAGAAGGTGTTCCATCATTTACTTCTTTTAACCGGTATCATCATGACCACTGGAGAACAGAATTAGCCCAGAAAGCCAGTAAATAGGAACTCCTCATTTAGACCTGTGGGAGACATTGAATTTAGTGTATAGATCCACCTTGTTTCCATGCGCAGTAGGAGTTTAGTGATATCGCCTCCCCTAATATTTAGGGTAGCGTGGTCCAATCCCACGAAGTACAAGCCCCGTGGTCTACCCTGGTGCACAGTAAGGAAGTGTGAGGCAATGGTTGTGAGTTTTTTACCTTTTTCCAGATATTCCGCTGCTAAGTTGATGGTTGAGATATGTTTCTGTGCACGTTTTCTGAGCTCCTGAGTTGTTTCTCCTACGTAGACCTTATTACAAGGACATACAAGGGCATAGATAACATCAGCGGTCTTACAGTTTATATAATGTCGTAAGGTATGTTCAGTAGCGTCAGGTGGATTTATAAAGACTAGATTTGTTGGTATCATGTACTGACATATGTTACATCCTCCACAGGGAAAGGAGCCCTTAAGTCTTACGCCCCCTGTTGTTGATCTAAAAGGTCTTACAAAATGGCTTGATGTCAATCGGTCACTTAAGTTGGGCGCCCTCCGGGCTGTCAAGAGTGGTCTGTCCTCTAATAGAGGTTTAATCTTGGGGTCACCTGTCAAGAGACCCCAATGTTTTTTAAGAAGATTACGCACCTCAGGCCATTGATTGTTGTAGTTCGTGATTATTCTTAGTTTGTTGTCTGCTGTCTTTTCTTTCTTTTCCAAAAGTTCAATTTGGTTCTGTGATTTTGCTCGCTGGAAAGCCATTGATACCACTTTTTTCGGATATCCTCTGTTCACGAATCTCCCCGTTAAGATCTTTGCTTGGTTCTTGAATTCGCTATCCAACGTGCAGTTTCGTCTTGTCCGGAGGAATTGTCCAACGGGTATTCCTCTTCTAAGATGGAAAGGGTGAAAACTAGAGAAGGTTAAAAGACTATTAGTTGCCGTTGGTTTCCTATACAGGGAAGTAATAAATTTACCCTCACAAGCGGTGATCTGGAGGTCCAGGAATGTTGCTGAATTGTTCGAAACAGAATGGGTCAGAAAGATGTTAAATCTGTTGTCATTCAGTGTGTTTAGGTAATCAACGCACTCCAGCTCGGTACCCTGCCACAAAAAGAAAATGTCGTCTATGAAACGATGCCACCCAGTTATATTTGTCTTGAATATCTCAGTTTCAAATACCACCGTTGATTCCCACCATCCTAGGAAAAGGTTTGCCACGGCTGGTGCACATTTGGCACCCATGGCCACCCCTGAGATCTGCCGATAGTATATGCGGTCAAACACAAAATAGTTGTGTGTCAACACAAAATCCAATAAATCTATCAGAAAGGAGTCGTGCATACGATCTGACCCAGCCTGCTTGTCCAAGAAATAAAGTACTGCCTCCATCCCATCCGTGTGTGCTATGTTGGTATATAGCGACTCCACGTCTATGGTCACAATCAACATATCAGGACCAAATGTTAAAGTCTGTAGATGTTGTATAAAATGGGAACTATCCCTAGTATAAGAGGGTAGGGCCTGGACTAAAGGTTGCAGGTAGAAGTCTACTACTCACTCGCCTTTTCACACAGACTGCCGATACTAGAGACGATAGGCCTGCCAGGGGGTTTTTGGATGTCTTTATGCACCTTAGGGAGAAGATAAAACGTTGGTATTTTAGGTGTCTCCACCCATAGAAATTCTCTTTCTCTGCTGTTTATGGTGCCATATCGACTAGCTGCATCCAACAGTC
The DNA here is from genome assembly GCA_033576535.1 of Allobates femoralis. Lineage (NCBI taxonomy): Eukaryota > Metazoa > Chordata > Amphibia > Anura > Aromobatidae > Allobates > Allobates femoralis. The sequence continues at coordinate 9,884 of JARQOC010001213.1, read as the reverse complement.
TGTTCAGCTTATTCTGAAATATAAGTGTTGGATCAGAAGGTAATCTGACGTAGAATTTTGTGTCTCTCAATTGTCTGGCCGCCTCAGTAAGGTACATGTCGGTTGGCCATAGCACCACATTGCCCCCTTTATCCGCCTCCTTGATTGTGAACTCAGGATTTCTGCGTAGTTGTTGTATAGCCGTTATTTCCCTACCAGTCAGGTTTTTATCCCTGGCTGTATTGGGGCGTAAGTTATCAATCTCTTTTTTGACTGTTTCAAAGAACAGGTTCACAGTGGGCAGTATAGATAATGGTGGAGCTTTTGATGATTTATTCCGGTAGGGAAAAACAGTCCTACCTGTATTGGGGCTAGGGTCATCCAACAGTTCCAATAGGTCACGCATCGCTCTCTGTTCCCTTTCTTGCAGGGAGTCCAAGGTCTCTGGACGGTGGTATATGACTGAGAAGATAAGTTTGCGGCAGAATAAATACAAATCCTTAACCAACGTAAATTTATCTAATTGGTTCATTGGGCAGAAAGTTAAGCCCCTTTCAAGGACTGAAATTTCCATAGGGGTAGGGGAGTAAGATGAGAGATTGATTACCTGGAGTTTGTTGGTATCAGAAGTCAATCCAGAGGGCATTTCTTGAGAGATTTCTAGTATCTCGGGTATCTCCCCCCTCCTTTGCCTCTCCCCCCTCTTCCCCCTCCCCCTTTCCCCCCCCTCGGTTTCGGTGTTGGGCCTCCTCCCCCTCTTCCCTCCTCTCCTGACTCGCTTTCTGGGTCGCTCCCTGACCCTAAAAAATCACTACTGTTGTCAGTTGAGTCAGTTGGAGGGTCCGCTGGTGGTTTGGGGGTGGGGGCAGGGGGTTGCGGTTTAGGATTCCGTGGGTTCCCCCTATGTCGCCACCTAAAGGCTTTTTTTGAATCAAAGTCGGTTTTGTCCCTTAGGAACTTTTTCTTTTTGCCCTCAATCACAGTTTTTTCATAGTCATCTAATGTGATCTTTAATTTAGTTAGAAAAGGATTTACAACAATTTCTGTGTCAAAATCCACAAGTTTCTGCTCAAGGGATTTGATTTTTTCTTTTGTCTCAGATAATACTATTCGGTCATGGTCAATTAACATATTCATTAATATGCGTGAACAGTGTAAGAGACCCTGTTCCCAAGTAGCCTGGAACTGTGGGGACGGTTCCCATGCCGGGAAAATATTGACCCTTAGACCCCGTGGAACAATAGAGGCCTTCAAATATTCCTCTAGGGTGCGGATATTCCACCACACCCTAATGCCCTTTTTCTGGGCCGCTGTTAATTCTCTGGAAACACTAGAGAACCCGGTTTCAACAGTTGATATGGAGCTCGCCCCAAAAATATCAGAGGTGGAGCTATGCCAATTTGCCTCCCTGGTATCCCAGTCCATAAGTGGTCACGGAACCAGCCGCAAGGAGAGAAATAAATAATTATTATATATGTCAGAACCGGACCAATAGCCGGTGTGTGCTCACTCAGAAGGATCAGATAGGGGAACCCCTGATCAAAATTGCATCAATAATTAGGAGAAGGAGGAGCACCACAAGGTTCTATTCAAATAAAAAGGTGGGTGCTCACCATGTCATGAGAACAACACATGAAAACAGCAGAAAAAGACATGACATATAAGAAAGTATGGGAGCACACCTGTAATACTACAAAATATATACAAAATTTTATTGGAACAGTGTACAGACAAAGGGAAGTTAAAACCATTTAAAATTGGTAATGAAACCAGACAAGGGCACCATTATATATGACAAATGTCAAATCAAACAAATTAATTGCAGCAATTTATACATCAGCATAGACAGTCAAAAATAAATGAATAAATCAGGACCCAGCGGGGCTCAGAATTTAATATATAGGGAGCATAGGAGGTCACTCCATAGGTCAGGGGATCAAACAATCTGGAAGTGAGAGTGTATCACTCCAGTTAGCAGTATAGTCTCTCTGAGCTTTACAATGAAATACCACTATCTATGAGGATTCACAGACCTCTTACATGAATCTAACACTATATAGTCAGAGAAACAACTCAAGGTTAAAGCACCCTGTTGAATAATCACGTATATATTATAGTGAGAGTATACCCTGTTGTGGACCCCTCAGTAGGGTAAATATTAACAAATAAACAATATTACCAAAGGTTCATGGTGGTACCGGGGTCTACAGTGTATACGCCTGTTAATGGGTGACCAATAAGTCCCTGATACAGTCAGTATAAGCTGTCTAATATATCTGTGAGGCTGCAATTAACAACTGGCATCACTGGTATCTGTCACTTCAATATCCCCACACACAGCATATTATTGTTGCACCAGCCCTGATCATAGTATTACAAATTGCATATCACTGCACATCAATCTACCAGGGCTGTGCTTTCCTGCTACACATGAATGCCATAACAAGGGCTTGCATTCAGTAAGCATGTGCTGTGCACTGACTAGTTGGTCAGAAGGACAGGGGGAGAAGGGAATGAGAAGGAGAGAGATTACCAGTCTGTGATACAGGTGCCCGAGTGGGAAAGGACCCCACCGGTATCGCTGCCTCCTGTGCAGCTTCGTCAGGGGATGTCTGCACACTCCACCGTCCAAATCTTATTAAAGGAGAGTAAGCTCCTTGCAGCATGGTTCCTGTGTTCCGTAGGACAGGAAGCAGGTGCAGTCATATGATTGCATTGCTTAGTTACAGAGTAAACACCAGGCAGGCTAGAGTGAGTCACAGCTAAGTGCCCACCCCACAGTGTTAACCCACGGAGCTGAAATCTGCACAGAGCTGCTTGTACATATATCCAGGGGAGACAAATATTGGTATCAAATCCAGGAAAGTAGTACACAATGCACCAGATAGTGCCATATGTAAGGAATAAATCATGTTTTTAGGATTAATAAGAGGATCTTGTGGGATCAAATCATGATATGAGGCAGTATTAAATACATGGTCTGGGGGACATAAATTAGTGCACCATGTTATTTTGGTGGATCACATTTAACAGGGATCTATCCAGACTCGTGCTATATATACACTATGCATAAAAATGAAGGAAAGTGCACATTGTGGCACATTTCCTACTTAGTAGTATATGGTATCAATAAACGAATTCTTAAGAACCCTGGGAAGTATATAAAGAGAGTGGATCTGAAGGCACACTCGATAGTATAGTCTCATGAGGAAAACATGGAAAAGCACTATTCACTACCCATATTATATGGGGTTAGATAGAGAGTATTAGACTGTACATATTGGAGGTGCTCACAGGAGCTGCCCTTCAATGCAATCCCCCCCTTGATCTTAGTTACCACCTATATCATAAGTCGCCGATTCATGTCCCTAGGCACACTGGCAGAGTAATTACCAACAGGTGCCCCATACCTAGAGATAGCCTGTTATTACTAGTCCCAAATCTCATGACAGAATCATATGGGAACCAAGTCACAATGTGAGGCAGAGTTGAATACAAGATCATGGGGAACACAGATTAGTTCACTATGTTATTTTAGGGTTATCATATCTAGTAGGGATCTATCCAGACTCGTGCTGTATATATTATTGTCAAAAATGCACATTATGGCACATTTCCTACTGAGTAGTATCTGGTACCAATAAGAGTGTTCCAAGATCCCAGAAAATTATATAAAGAATGGATCCAAAGGGACACTCAAAGGAGTAATCCCAAAAGGAAACCATAGAGACAGCACTGTTAGTTACCCATGTATATTGGGGTTAGGTAGAGAGTACTGGACAGTATATCACAGTGGGATAAGATGGAGGAGCTCACCAGGGCTACCCTCCAAGATAATCCCCTCTTAATATTAGTTATCACCCATATCATAGGTCACCGATCCATGTCCCTAGGTACACTAGTAAAATAATTACCGGCAGGTGCCCCATATCTAAAGATAGCTTGCTATTATAAATCCAAGAACTCTATTCTCCAGTTCTAATTCGTATCAAATTCCAACAGGACACCAAATGGAGCCATGTATACCAGGGTTTTTCCTAAGATTTGTGAAGAGCCCCCCCAGGAGAATTATACATATATCCAAGCATGGCAGACCTCCCGCCCGTCAATCAGATAGCATGGTGCGAGCTCTACTATGAGAGGAATATCAATTATCCCGACAAGGACCTTGAATAAAAGATATTAGAGATAGGGATGTACAAAGATCTAGTTGCATAGATTTTAATGAGTATTATTGGAGTCCCTAAGAGGGGTCCACGAGGTGAAGGGACAACATTCTCCTGTATGAACACATCTATATGTTCATGTTACTCAATGACGGAACTATCATGATCATGGCAGTTTGACCGCATATACTATCGGCAGATCTCAGGGGTGGCCATGGGTGCCAAATGTGCACCAGCCGTGGCAAACCTTTTCCTAGGATGGTGGGAATCAACGGTGGTATTTGAAACTGAGATATTCAAGACAAATATAACTGGGTGGCATCGTTTCATAGACGACATTTTCTTTTTGTGGCAGGGTACCGAGCTGGAGTGCGTTGATTACCTAAACACACTGAATGACAACAGATTTAACATCTTCCTGACCCATTCTGTTTCGAACAATTCAGCAACATTCCTGGACCTCCAGATCACCGCTTGTGAGGGTAAATTTATTACTTCCCTGTATAGGAAACCAACGGCAACTAATAGTCTTTTAACCTTCTCTAGTTTTCACCCTTTCCATCTTAGAAGAGGAATACCCGTTGGACAATTCCTCCGGACAAGACGAAACTGCACGTTGGATAGCGAATTCAAGAACCAAGCAAAGATCTTAACGGGGAGATTCGTGAACAGAGGATATCCGAAAAAAGTGGTATCAATGGCTTTCCAGCGAGCAAAATCACAGAACCAAATTGAACTTTTGGAAAAGAAAGAAAAGACAGCAGACAACAAACTAAGAATAATCACGAACTACAACAATCAATGGCCTGAGGTGCGTAATCTTCTTAAAAAACATTGGGGTCTCTTGACAGGTGACCCCAAGATTAAACCTCTATTAGAGGACAGACCACTCTTGACAGCCCGGAGGGCGCCCAACTTAAGTGACCGATTGACATCAAGCCATTTTGTAAGACCTTTTAGATCAACAACAGGGGGCGTAAGACTTAAGGGCTCCTTTCCCTGTGGAGGATGTAACATATGTCAGTACATGATACCAACAAATCTAGTCTTTATAAATCCACCTGACGCTACTGAACATACCTTACGACATTATATAAACTGTAAGACCGCTGATGTTATCTATGCCCTTGTATGTCCTTGTAATAAGGTCTACGTAGGAGAAACAACTCAGGAGCTCAGAAAACGTGCACAGAAACATATCTCAACCATCAACTTAGCAGCGGAATATCTGGAAAAAGGTAAAAAACTCACAACCATTGCCTCACACTTCCTTACTGTGCACCAGGGTAGACCACGGGGCTTGTACTTCGTGGGATTGGACCACGCTACCCTAAATATTAGGGGAGGCGATATCACTAAACTCCTACTGCGCATGGAAACAAGGTGGATCTATACACTAAATTCAATGTCTCCCACAGGTCTAAATGAGGAGTTCCTATTTACTGGCTTTCTGGGCTAATTCTGTTCTCCAGTGGTCATGATGATACCGGTTAAAAGAAGTAAATGATGGAACACCTTCTAATCTGGCAATGAAAAATAAGAAGAAGAATACAGGACTATGAAAGAAACATGATTTGTCGCCTCCGATCCTTGGTTCTGGACTCTCCACATATCGGATACTTGATACCTTGCTGACCTTTGCAGCCCCCACAGCTGTCTGGACTTCTGTTCTTGCTAACAAAAGGATTTGAGATGGACATTTATTCTCATGCCTCATTTGGTTTTTTTAAACTGCCATGATCATGATAGTTCCGTCATTGAGTAACATGAACATATAGATGTGTTCATACAGGAGAATGTTGTCCCTTCACCTCGTGGACCCCTCTTAGGGACTCCAATAATACTCATTAAAATCTATGCAACTAGATCTTTGTACATCCCTATCTCTAATATCTTTTATTCAAGGTCCTTGTCGGGATAATTGATATTCCTCTCATAGTAGAGCTCGCACCATGCTATCTGATTGACGGGCGGGAGGTCTGCCATGCTTGGATATATGTATAATTCTCCTGGGGGGGCTCTTCACAAATCTTAGGAAAAACCCTGGTATACATGGCTCCATTTGGTGTCCTGTTGGAATTTGATACGAATTAGAACTGGAGAATAGAGTTCTTGGATTTATAATAGCAAGCTATCTTTAGATATGGGGCACCTGCCGGTAATTATTTTACTAGTGTACCTAGGGACATGGATCGGTGACCTATGATATGGGTGATAACTAATATTAAGAGGGGATTATCTTGGAGGGTAGCCCTGGTGAGCTCCTCCATCTTATCCCACTGTGATATACTGTCCAGTACTCTCTACCTAACCCCAATATACATGGATAACTAACAGTGCTGTCTCTATGGTTTCCTTTTGGGATTACTCCTTTGAGTGTCCCTTTGGATCCATTCTTTATATAATTTTCTGGGATCTTGGAACACTCTTATTGGTACCAGATACTACTCAGTAGGAAATGTGCCATAATGTGCATTTTTGACAATAATATATACAGCACGAGTCTGGATAGATCCCTACTAGATATGATAACCCTAAAATAACATAGTGAACTAATCTGTGTTCCCCATGATCTTGTATTCAACTCTGCCTCACATTGTGACTTGGTTCCCATATGATTCTGTCATGAGATTTGGGACTAGTAATAACAGGCTATCTCTAGGTATGGGGCACCTGTTGGTAATTACTCTGCCAGTGTGCCTAGGGACATGAATCGGCGACTTATGATATAGGTGGTAACTAAGATCAAGGGGGGGATTGCATTGAAGGGCAGCTCCTGTGAGCACCTCCAATATGTACAGTCTAATACTCTCTATCTAACCCCATATAATATGGGTAGTGAATAGTGCTTTTCCATGTTTTCCTCATGAGACTATACTATCGAGTGTGCCTTCAGATCCACTCTCTTTATATACTTCCCAGGGTTCTTAAGAATTCGTTTATTGATACCATATACTACTAAGTAGGAAATGTGCCACAATGTGCACTTTCCTTCATTTTTATGCATAGTGTATATATAGCACGAGTCTGGATAGATCCCTGTTAAATGTGATCCACCAAAATAACATGGTGCACTAATTTATGTCCCCCAGACCATGTATTTAATACTGCCTCATATCATGATTTGATCCCACAAGATCCTCTTATTAATCCTAAAAACATGATTTATTCCTTACATATGGCACTATCTGGTGCATTGTGTACTACTTTCCTGGATTTGATACCAATATTTGTCTCCCCTGGATATATGTACAAGCAGCTCTGTGCAGATTTCAGCTCCGTGGGTTAACACTGTGGGGTGGGCACTTAGCTGTGACTCACTTCTCAGCCTGCCTGGTGTTTACTCTGTAACTAAGCAATGCAATCATATGACTGCACCTGCTTCCTGTCCTACGGAACACAGGAACCATGCTGCAAGGAGCTTACTCTCCTTTATATAAGATTTGGACGGTGGAGTGTGCAGACATCCCCTGACGAAGCTGCACAGGAGGCAGCGATACCGGTGGGGTCCTTTCCCACTCGGGCACCTGTATCACAGACTGGTAATCTCTCTCCTTCTCATTCCCTTCTCCCCCTGTCCTTCTGACCAACTAGTCAGTGCACAGCACATGCTTACTGAATGCAAGCCCTTGTTATGGCATTCATGTGTAGCAGGAAAGCACAGCCCTGGTAGATTGATGTGCAGTGATATGCAATTTGTAATACTATGATCAGGGCTGGTGCAACAATAATATGCTGTGTGTGGGGATATTGAAGTGACAGATACCAGTGATGCCAGTTGTTAATTGCAGCCTCACAGATATATTAGACAGCTTATACTGACTGTATCAGGGACTTATTGGTCACCCATTAACAGGCGTATACACTGTAGACCCCGGTACCACCATGAACCTTTGGTAATATTGTTTATTTGTTAATATTTACCCTACTGAGGGGTCCACAACAGGGTATACTCTCACTATAATATATACGTGATTATTCAACAGGGTGCTTTAACCTTGAGTTGTTTCTCTGACTATATAGTGTTAGATTCATGTAAGAGGTCTGTGAATCCTCATAGATAGTGGTATTTCATTGTAAAGCTCAGAGAGACTATACTGCTAACTGGAGTGATACACTCTCACTTCCAGATTGTTTGATCCCCTGACCTATGGAGTGACCTCCTATGCTCCCTATATATTAAATTCTGAGCCCCGCTGGGTCCTGATTTATTCATTTATTTTTGACTGTCTATGCTGATGTATAAATTGCTGCAATTAATTTGTTTGATTTGACATTTGTCATATATAATGGTGCCCTTGTCTGGTTTCATTACCAATTTTAAATGGTTTTAACTTCCCTTTGTCTGTACACTGTTCCAATAAAATTTTGTATATATTTTGTAGTATTACAGGTGTGCTCCCATACTTTCTTATATGTCATGTCTTTTTCTGCTGTTTTCATGTGTTGTTCTCATGACATGGTGAGCACCCACCTTTTTATTTGAATAGAACCTTGTGGTGCTCCTCCTTCTCCTAATTTTCAATACTTATTGGGACGCGTTCAATACTTTTTGGGGCGCGTTCAATACTTATTGTGACGCGTTCAATACTTATTGGGGTGTGTTCAATACTTTTTGGGGCGCGTTCAATACTTTTTGGGCGCGTTCAATACTTATTGGGGTGCGTTCAATACTTTTTGGGGCGCGTTCAATACTTATTGGGGTGTGTTCAATACTTTTTGGGGCGCGTTTAATACTTATTGTGACGCGTTCAATACTTATTGGGGTGTGTTCAATACTTATTGGGGTGTGTTCAATACTTTTTGGGGCGCGTTCAATACTTATTGGGGTGTGTTCAATACTTTTTGGAGTGCTTTGCTGGGCTAAACCTGAATGGTGCACAGGGGGTTAATCACATGAGTGAAGATGTGCTGATTGACTCACTGGGTTGCAGCTGGGAGTGAGTAGGCTGGAACCTGCCAGGTGTCTGAGTGAGGAGAGGACGATTCAGAAGTTCAGAGCACTGGCATGTGAAGAGGTGCTGGAAGTGATCCGTCCTCAGTGGGTAAGTGATGGGAGCCTACCAGCTGATGTGTGCATGGCAGCCAGTGTCCAAGGGCCAGGCGGTCACAGCTGACTTTGGGACATTGATGAGGGCGGGGGGGCTGTGCGGCCATTGAGGGGGGAGGGGGGGGTCTGTGCGGCCATTGGGGGGGGGGGGCGGGCTGTGCGGCCATTGGGGGGGGGTCTGTGCGGCCATTGGGGGGGTCTGTGCGGCCATTGAGGGGGGGGGGGGTCTGTGCGGCCATTGAGGGGGGGGTCTGTGCGGCCAGTAGTAGTAGTAGTATGATTGATGATGATGATGATCTGTGATAGCGACTCGCAATGCTTGCATTACCCAGCGACTCGCAATAGATCCCCATTGAAAGTATAAGGGACTTGCGGGAGCTGAGGTAGCGACTCGCAATGGCCTCGCGGCCATTGCTCGCGCTACCTCAGCGGTAAATCGCTAACTTTGTAGCCGGGCCTCTGGGATGATGATGATGATGATGATGGTGATGGTGATGGTGATGGTGATGGTGATGGTGATGGTGATGGTGATGATGAATGATGATGAATGATCGACTCGCACTACCCAGCGACTCGCATGCATCCCCATTCAAAGTATAAGGGGACTTGCGGGAGCTGAGGTAGCGACTCGCAATGGCCTCGCGGCCATTGCTCGCGCTACCTCAGCGGTAAATCGCTAACTTTGTAGC
>JARQOC010001212.1:0-46598 GCA_033576535.1 Allobates femoralis | reverse complement strand
AAACTGGCTGGTGGTGGGGTGCTCCTATAAAGCTGCTCCTCCACGGGGCTGGTTCGCGTGGCAGAGGTGAACTGCTGCCAGCTTCGGTACCAGTGAACCGGCTGTGAGTTGTGGGCACGGGAGTCTTTTGGGAACCCGTGTAGATATGCCCATTCCCGGTGGTTAAGGCCTCAGGTGCTGACACCCGACCGGTGACGGCCCAGGGGCCCGCACGGGGTGCGGAGCCCCCGCTCCTCTCCAAGTTCTGTGTTCTAGGCTCTAGATTCCAGACTAGACTGTACTAGACTATTGTGTGTTCTACTTCACTACCCTAACACTCCACCCACCAGGACCTATGATTGGTCCCCTGTTCTAGGTGTTGTATGTTGGGTTGGATCTCTGAGTTAACCATTGCACTGCTTTGTCTAGAGAATATTGCGGCTGCAATACTCCCTTGTGACGCACTCGTTGCGGGGCGCCACACTCCCCCTTGGTTAAATCAGCTTGTCCCCAAGCGTCAAACTACTCACATTACAGAGGTTTTTGCATTTTTATACATATATGTGACACACTTTTATTAAAATAGAAAAAACAGGTAAAGATATGCTTTGGTGATATAAGCAAAGAAACAGGTAATCACTTTGTGCGGACCCGGCGGGCGGTCGGCTGTACTTTAACTAGAGTCCAGGCTGTAGCCGCAAGATCACACGGTCAGTGATTAACGGTAACAGAGTCATTGATGAAAGTTCAAGTTTTTAAAGTCACTGGCTCTGAGGGTGATGGCGCACCCGGATAGCGAACCACCCATCTGCACAAGCATAGCGCTCGTAGGTGATTATATCGCCCCGGTATAGGTCGCGATCGGGATGTCCTCTTGGCAAGTTGGACTCAACGTCCCGGCGCCCCACAAACACCTCCTCATTCAAACCCACCTCCCAAGCGAACCCCCACCCGGTATGTAAGTTAAAGGTGGAAATTCTACCTTCACGGCGGAGTTCATCAGGCAGCGGCGGCTGGCGGCGAGCCTCGGCACGGGCCTCCATGTTGGCGCGTTCTCGGGCTTGCCACTCCTCTCGTCGTCTCTGGCGTATATCTCCGTCGTTACGGCTCGGGGTGTAAAGATGAGTAATGGAGCTGGTGGTTTGGCGGGAAGCTTGAACTTGGCGGGCTGTCTGTATCGGAACCCGGTGGAACGGCACAGGGGAAGGTGTCGGCAGTGCACCCGACCAGTGTACCCGAGCTGTGTGCCCGGAAGGAAGTTCTTTGTTGTCTCCCCAAGCGAACCCGGTGTCGAAATCCTCAGCGGTGCTGTGGGTCTCGTAGTCATCCTCTCCGACCTCTTCCTCGATGACCACATCAGGCTGCTCGATGATGAAAGACGTTAAAGCTTGTTCCGTTGTACAACAGGGCAGTGGTGCTGCGGATCCTTCCGTAGGGACGTCCTGCAGGGCTTCCAGGCTGCCTGCCTCTTCATCTGTTTCCGCAGGTAAAGGTGTTTCAATCCCGGTTACCAGGTAGGCCTCTGTAGTTGCAAGGGAAGCCTCCGGTACGGGGACAAAACAGGCGACTGTCTCTGTAGTGGTGAAACATGTCGCGGGTTCCTCAGTGGGAACCTGGTAGAGATCTAATTCTTCCATGGAGCGTGTTATGAGCTCCGGCTCAAGAACGGAATCGGTTGCGATGTTGGTCGCTGGAACGGGTCGAGTTGCGGCCTCCACCGGAATGACACAGTCTATTGGCTCAGGTGACGGAGCAGGACAGGTGGTAGGCGAGGGTGAGGCGGTCGAGAAGCTGGTGACGTCGTCTGGGCTTGGAGAAGCTGCACCCGGTCGGCTCTGCTGCATCGCATGGTGTAGTCGTCTGCCTAGGGTCGCGCTCCAGCTACGGATCGTCCATTCCACTGTCTCTAGTAACCGCACCCGGAGGTCTTGTAGAGCCTCTAGCCAGAAGTCGGGACTGCCGTCTATGGTAAGGGCAGGATCCGGACCCGGTTGGCTGATGGCTGCTCTGGCCTCCGCATCGACCTCCCGCATCAGGTCTTGGAGTCTCATGCTGGCCATTCTTCTTTGGAGGGAAACCACACCCGATCAACCGGTAAGACGTTCTGGTTGAGCTGGTCAGGAATTCCGTCTGTGTGTCTATGTATGACACTCCCATTTCCTCTGGGCTTTTGTAGTCCAATCGTGGGAAAAGTCTTTGGGGTCCGCCCCCATGGTTGATTCGAGCAATCAGGGCGGACAAAGAGTTTGGCGCCTTTTGTCTTTAGCCCTCCCACAGTGAGGGGGGGGTTGACTCACTCCTGGGCTTCACGTGGCGGCTTCTTGTGGCGGGAACGCCATCTTGGGCGCCATCTTGACCCAATGGTGTAAAGGCGGGAAAGTTCTTTTTAGGACGAACAAAGTCCAATTGTAGACAATAAAGTCCAGTTTAAGCACAATATACCCGTTGGGTAACGGGCCTGCTCGTATCCTGTTCGTGACGCCATTTTCTGACGCACACCAGGGGCCAGGGTTACTCCCGGTTTAGACAGGCGATTCTTCTCCTTCCTTGTCACGGGTGGACCGCGCCTGCCGGTAGTGGGGCCCGGTGTAGTGCAGATCAAAATGAGGACGTCTTACGGGAACAGATTAAAGGGGGGTTTAATTTGTTTTCTTCGTGACGCCACCTATGAGTAGATTCGGTAAGGGCTACCGACGCTGCGGAACCTCCCGGGGTGATGGACAGCAGCAAGATGTTACGCTCCCCACAGGCTGAGCGGTGATCCCCGGGGCTGGAGCTGCTCAAGATGTTGTGCGGCAGCTGCGGTTACCTTTAGTTCATGACGGACAGTTCATAAGGAGACACGGACACAGTTAGTCTCTGCAACGGTTCTTTACTGTAACCAGCAGGCAGTACATGGCTTACAGTGGTTGAGTAGAAGACCGGGTGGACTCAGCAGTGATAGTGCTCCTCAGAGATCCGCAGTGTACCTCCTTTCTACCTCCTTAGCTTCTCTTGCCAGCGTCGCCCAGGAATACCAGGTCGGGTACGGGGAGGCTGCTTCAATGCCCTATCCATGTTGTACGTTCTGGATTCTTTGGGGAGCCTTGGGTCCCTCAGTGGGTACACCGCTGGTTAGACGACTGGAAACTGGCTGGTGGTGGGGTGCTCCTATAAAGCTGCTCCTCCACGGGGCTGGTTCGCGTGGCAGAGGTGAACTGCTGCCAGCTTCGGTACCAGTGAACCGGCTGTGAGTTGTGGGCACGGGAGTCTTTTGGGAACCCGTGTAGATATGCCCATTCCCGGTGGTTAAGGCCTCAGGTGCTGACACCCGACCGGTGACGGCCCAGGGGCCCGCACGGGGTGCGGAGCCCCCGCTCCTCTCCAAGTTCTGTGTTCTAGGCTCTAGATTCCAGACTAGACTGTACTAGACTATTGTGTGTTCTACTTCACTACCCTAACACTCCACCCACCAGGACCTATGATTGGTCCCCTGTTCTAGGTGTTGTATGTTGGGTTGGATCTCTGAGTTAACCATTGCACTGCTTTGTCTAGAGAATATTGCGGCTGCAATACTCCCTTGTGACGCACTCGTTGCGGGGCGCCACATCAGCATCAGTGATCTGCTAAGACCTGTGGGTGCACAGACGGGGGAAGTACAAATGCCAGCATGCCGGGGCGGATTGGGCGCTGTGAGGGGCGCAGGTCTTGCTGTGAGCGGAGGGCGCGAGGCCGCTCGAGAAAACGCTATAGCGGCTGTGTGAGTTAAGCGTCTGCGGCTCGCGAAGGCGCATACGCGTCTCCGCTCGCAGTGACGCTAAGGAGTTTGGGATTAGGCTACAGTGCCGGAATTTCAAACTCCCGATTATATAAATAGATTATATATATATATATTGTATACCTTTCAACCCCTTCCCTGCTTTATATAGATGATATAAGCTAAAAGTTTTGTGAATTAAGTATGTCAAGTTAAAAGTGAAGTCAGGGGGACTTTTTTTTTTCATGTGAACCATTGGTGTTATTGATCGTCTAGATTAGATGGGATGGGGGGGGGGTGGGTGGTAATCAGGGGTGAAAAATTATGTATTAGTATGGAATTAGCAAAGAAAGTCACGTATTCCTTTATGTTATGTACAGTTGGTTATTCTTTCATAATAATAACAAATATCTGATTAATAATACACAGATACACAGAGTCTAAAAAGCGTGCAACTTAATGTTTGACCTATGTTTTTGTTTCCAAATGCAATGCATTCACCAAATTTTTTTTTACTTTACCCACAGAGAAGCTTACTACAGAGGGCGGCGTGCTGTGAACCCTCCACCGCCAAACAGAAGGCGGCGTGGAGAAAACCCACCACCACCACCACGGCCGGCGCCACCACCACCGCCGCCGCCACCAGCACCAACACCACCACCACCGCCGCCACCAGCACCAGCACCACCACCACCGCCGCCACCAGCACCAGCAACACCACCACCGCCGCCACCAGCACCAACACCACCACCGCCGCCACCAGCACCAACACCACCACCGCCGCCACCAGCACCAACCCCAGCTTTGGGGCATGTCCGGCCGCAAGAGGAGGAACCTGGATGCCCACCTCACAGCAGCCATGGTCTGATCCCGGGGTCACCTAATAGACGGCGTGCACAAAGTAATGCTGACTTTGCCCACAGTCTGATACCATTCCTGGATGAAATTCCATTTCACAGGCTACTGCGGGCAAGGTCAGCATTACAGATTGTGCTTGACGCCAGTCGCCCACCAAACCACCCAGGTGAGGTTTTCAATTATTTGGAGGGGTGGCAATTCAGACACTCCAACCTACAAGACAGGCCCACACCCCGGGACAGCCATGTGCCACCCCAGAGGCCTGTACCTACCTTTCCACAATGGCCACCTAACAGGGACCTACCATTTTTCCCCACACCTGCCCAGAGGATCCACCCTCAAGGGTTGCCGGAGGCCATTCATGGGGCCCTTGACCTCTTGCAGGACCAGGGTGATGGTGTCACTTTACTGGCAAGGCCGGAGGATGCGGCAACCTACCAGCAGCTGTAGAGCCCTTATTTTTTTGTTTTTATTTTGTGTTCATGTGCATTGCACAATTTCTTTGTTATTATTTCTTATATTTTCCTACTGTTTACAAAGTTGTACCAAAAAAAAAAAAAAAAAAAAAAAAAATTCTGACATTTTTACCATTATGGCGGAATAATACCCAGTTTACAAACACAGCTTTGTGTCTGTCTTT
Organism: Allobates femoralis; assembly: GCA_033576535.1. NCBI lineage: Eukaryota > Metazoa > Chordata > Amphibia > Anura > Aromobatidae > Allobates > Allobates femoralis. The sequence continues at coordinate 41,385 of JARQOC010001212.1, read as the reverse complement.
TTTCAGGGAATGGATGTGTAGGTTGTTTTGTGGGTGGGCTTAAAGTCATCATCATTATAATTATTATTTATTTATATAGCACCGATAGGTTCCATGGCGCTTTACATGAGGATAAGGTACACAAGGAGAAGTACAATAAACATAGACAATAAGGTCATAGAGGTACAACAGGAGAGGACCCTGTACGCGTGGGCTCACATTCAACGAGGGGTGGGTGGGGATACAATAGGGTGGGGAAGGTGTCGGTCGTGGGGCGTGTAGCGGGGTGTCATGGCAGGTTGTAGGCCTGTCGGAAGAGGTGAGTCTTTAGGTGTTTCTTGAAGGTTCCCAGGGTAGGCGAGTGAGTGATGAGGTGGGGCAGCGAGTTACAGAGCATGGTTGATGCCCGGGAGAAATCCTGTATGCGGTTGTGGGAAGAGGAGATGAGGGGGGAGTGTCGGAGAAGTTCTTTGGATGAACGCAGGTAGCGTGAGGGATGGTATCGGGAGATCATGTCGGAGATGTATGGTGGGGATAGGTTGTGTAAGGCTTTGAATGTCATGATCAGTGTTTTAAAGTGAGCTCTCTGTGGGGCGGGGACCCAGTGAAGGGCTTGGCAGAGGGTGTAGACAGGTGAGTAGCGTGAGGACAGATGGATTAGTCGGGCAGCAGAGTTTAGTATAGATTGGAGAGGTGCAAGAGAGTTGGCAGGGAGACCTATGCGAAGGAGGTTGCAGTAGTCAAGGCGGGAGATGATGAGGGCATTTATGAGTGTTTCAGCAGTGTCAGGATTGAGGAACGACCGAATTGGTTAAATATTTTTGAGTTGGAGTCACAGGGACTTGGTTAGGGACTACAGGTGGGGCTTGAAGGAGAGGGAGGAGTCAAGGATTACCCCGAGACAGTTGGCGTGGGGACAGGGGAGAGAGCATCATTAGCAAGTACTTTACGGCCCGCATGGCGCATGAAGTCACCTTGGTTACTAAGTGTCAAATCATGACTCCACATACAACTGTTGCTGACAAACAGTGCCTGTGTTTGGGGGTTACTTTATGCCTTGCTATGGCAACAAGATTATGAACACACATGTGAGAGGCTGGGACGTCTACATGCTACACATCGCGTCTACGCGTTTTGTATGGAGCGTACAGTGGGACCCTTCAACAGGCTCCAGCAGGATGATAGTCCAAGCACCGCCCACGATGCAGGCATAGGATTGGTGCCTGGTAAAATTAGCCCAAGGGGCTGTATCCCATTTTTGGTATAAATGTAGGCCTAAGGGCCATAAAAAGCTTGTTAGCCAGGGTGTCTCCCAAAGCATGATAAGCTTGTTAGCCTGGGTGGCTCAAAAAATTAGCCCAAGGGGCTGTATCCCATTTTTGGTATAAATGTAGGCCTAAGGGCCATAAAAAGCTTGTTAGCCAGGGTGTCTCCCAAAGCATGATAAGCTTGTTAGCCTGGGTGGCTCAAAAAATTAGCCCAAGGGGCTGTATCCCATTTTTGGTATAAATGTAGGCCTAAGGGCCATAAAAAGCTTGTTAGCCAGGGTGTCTCCCAAAGCATGATAAGCTTGTTAGCCTGGGTGGCTCAAAAAATTAGCCCAAGGGGCTGTATCCCATTTTTGGTATAAATGTAGGCCTAAGGGCCATAAAAAGCTTGTTAGCCAGGGTGTCTCCCAAAGCATGATAAGCTTGTTAGCCTGGGTGGCTCAAAAAATTAGCCCAAGGGGCTGTATCCCATTTTTGGTATAAATGTAGGCCTAAGGGCCATAAAAAGCTTGTTAGCCAGGGTGTCTCCCAAAGCATGATAAGCTTGTTAGCCTGGGTGGCTCAAAAAATTAGCCCAAGGGCTGTATCCCATTTTTGGTATAAATGTAGGCCTAAGGGCCATAAAAAGCTTGTTAGCCAGGGTGTCTCCCAAAGCATGATAAGCTTGTTAGCCTGGGTGGCTCAAAAAATTAGCCCAAGGGCTGTATCCCATTTTTGGTATAAATGTAGGCCTAAGGGCCATAAAAAGCTTGTTAGCCAGGGTGTCTCCCAAAGCATGATAAGCTTGTTAGCCTGGGTGGCTCAAAAAATTAGCCCAAGGGGCTGTATCCCATTTTTGGTATAAATGTAGGCCTAAGGGCCATAAAAAGCTTGTTAGCCAGGGTGTCTCCCAAAGCATGATAAGCTTGTTAGCCTGGGTGGCTCAAAAAATTAGCCCAAGGGGCTGTATCCCATTTTTGGTATAAATGTAGGCCTAAGGGCCATAAAAAGCTTGTTAGCCAGGGTGTCTCCCAAAGCATGATAAGCTTGTTAGCCTGGGTGGCTCAAAAAATTAGCCCAAAGGGCTTAATAAAGTCTATTTATAAATAAAGCAGGGCGCTTGGCCCATTGCATATTATTGCTTGGACTAGGAGCATAGAAGAAGCAAGGCCAACTATGCAGTCCTAGGCTTGGTGCCTCAAAAAATTAGCCCAAAGGGCTTAATAAAGTATTTTTTTACATAAAGCAGGGCGCTTGGCCCATAGCATATTATTGCTTGGACTGGGTGCCGAATCAAATCAACAGAGCTACGGGACTTGTCATTAATTCCTGTCAAAAATGGGCATATTGTTAACAGCGCAATATCCCAATCATATAAATTATGATTAGGTTAATCTAGGATTGTGTACTGTCGTCAGGAGGGCTTAGGAACTGTGATGATATCCAATCCTTGTTGAATTTAATTAGAGTGAGCCTGTCGGCATTTTCTGTGGTGAGGCGGGACCTTCTATCAGTGACTATACCCCCAGCGGCACTGAAAACACGCTCTGATGTCACACTAGCAGCTGGGCATGCCAGCACCTCCAAGGCATACAATGACAGCTCAGTCCAAGTGTGCAGCTTGGAAACCCAGTAATTAAAGGGTACAGAAGGGTCGGTTAGGAAGCTGGTACTGTCACTGAGATACTGCTGCACCATGTTGGACAATTGTTGTCTCCTACTCAAGGTCACCGTAGTCAAATTACGTTCTTGATTGGAAGGTCTGTTGAACATCGCCCAGTTGGCGGACATCTTACCCCCACCTCTTCTTGTCATTGATGGCGTTTGTGTCCCAACCAAAGGCTGCTGTTGGAAAGAGCTGGTTCTTCGATGTATAGCGGATTCAGACGGTGATATTGCCAGCAAAATATCAAGAAGAACCCTCTTTACATGATCCATCGTTAAGCCCCTGGATGAGTGCGACAGCAGCGACTGAAATTTGTCTTTGTACCGTGGGTCCAAAAACGTTGACAACCAGTAGAGGTCGCTGTCATAGATGTGTATGACGCGTGGATCTTTGGAGACACATTGACACATTACTTCAGCCATGTGTGCTAAGCTGCAAAGACTCATCTCCTCGGTTACAACAGAATGAAGATCACTACGCGTCGTGGCCTCTAAATCGGTGTCCGCCTCCTCCTCTTCAGCCCACCCATGCTGTACCGACATAAACGTAGGGTTGGGAGTCCCATCAGGGTTCACATCAGTACCAGAGAAAAATAAATCTTCTTCATCATCACCCTCATCAACATCTTCCTGAACCAATGTAGCCTGCTGATATTGGCTAGGGTGGCTAGGATCAGCGATGTTCAATTCTGGCTCCATAGCCATCCGCTGTGCTCTCAAAGCATCTGTTTTGAGATTCAATAGGGATTCTTGGAGCAGGCAGAGCATGGGGATGGTGAGACTTATAATCGACTGATCCCCACTGACGAGTTTGGTACAGTATTCGAAGTTATCCAGCAACTCGCAAAGGTCAGCGATCCAGACCCACTCGAAAGTACCGATGTGTGTGGTATGACTTCCAGGTTGACGGGCATGTTGCAGCTGAAATTCCGCTATTGCCTTCTGCTGCTCATTAAATCTTGCCAGCATATGGAAGGTGGAGTTCCATCGCGTAGGCATGTCGCAAATTAGCCTGTGTTTCGGCAAGTTAAATTGGATTTGAAGGGCAGAAAGACTTGCAGCTGCTGTGGACGAATGTCTAAAGTGGGCGCAAATTCGCCTCACCTTATCCAGTAGCTCAGATAACTCTGGGTATATTTTGAGGAATTTCTGAACTACCAGGTTCAGGACATGAGCCATGCAAGGCACATGTACAAGTTTACCGTGCTTTATTGCCGCCACAAGGTTTGCACCATTATCGCTCACAACTAGACCTGGTTGTAGTTCCAGTGGGGCCAGCCACTCATCGGTCTGTTGCTTGAGACCTTTCCACAACTCTGTTGCAGTGTGACGTGTGTCACCTAGGCAGATAAGCTTCAGAAGAGCCTGTTGTCGCCTTGCAGAAGCAGTACTGCAAAGCTCCCAACTCGGACGTGATGGTGCTTGAGGCTCAGCAGTGGACAAGGAAGTGGCAGAAGCAGATTGGGCACTGGACATATATGAGGAGGCAGACACCCGGAATGATGTTGGGCCCGCTATTCGTGGAGTTGGAAGTATGTCAGATGGTACAGTTTTAGAAGTTGGGACACTCTCCACCAGGTTGATCCAGTGAGCCGTTAGTGAAATGTATCTGCCCTGTCCACAACTACTTGTCCACGTGTCCGTAGTTAGGTGGACTTTGGCGGTGACAGCATTTGTTAAAGCACGTTTTAAGTTGTTAACCACGTGCTGGTGTAAGGCGGGAACGGCACTACGTGAGAAAAAGTACCGGCTGGGTACAGAGTATCGTGGTGCTGCCTCAGCCATCAACTCCCGAAAAGACTCTGTACCCACAAGCCTAAACGGCAGCATTTCCACAGCTAACAACTTGGCTATTTTCGCTGTCACTTTTTGGAATATGGGTGTGTCGGTTGGAACTTCCGCTGTCTTTCATACAGCTGTGGCACTGACAACTGCACGTTTGGACCAGACTGACAAGAGGATTGACTACTGTCATGTCTGTCTTGTAAAGCACCTTGGAGGAGTACGCTTGAGCAGGAGCTGAAGCCTGAACACTTGCTGGTGAAGGATGTATCTGAGGTGGCCTGGAAGTGTTTGGATCAGAAGGCACTGATTTTGAACCCTGATAGGGTGCCCACTGAATTGGGTGCTTAAGAGACATATGCTTGCGCATACTGCTGGTGCTCTGGTTTCCTTTTACCGTGCCTCTGCTAAGCCTTGCCTGGCACATCTTACAGATAACCATATTTGGTAATGTTGGGCTATCCTTAAAAAATTTCCACACACTGGCTGTTCGTCCTTTATTTTTAATTGGAGGAAGAGGAGGATGACTCTGTTCAACACCAACTGTGGACACATTTTGGGCAACTGTGTTTGCAGTTTGTGCAACAGTTGGCACAGTTTGTGCCACAGTTGACGCTATTTGGGCAACTGTTCTCACAGTTTGTGTTCTGGAGACAGTACGCCTTTGTGATTTTGCCAGTGGTACATAGCCACTTTCGTCCTCCTGGCTGCTCTCTTGGCTATGCAATTCAGCAATCCAGGTAGGATCTGTGGTGTCATCATCCACCCCTTCCAGTTCAAAGGATTCTGGATAAACTGACTGAGCAGGCTGGCCAGATGAGATGTGTGTCTCATCATCCTCATCATCATCCACCTCCTGAGATACTGTTTGCATTTCGTGAAAGTGTCTTTCCTCAGGACGCGCTACTTCCAAACTTTGGCCATGAGTAGACATTTCGTCTACTTCAAGTATCTCGTCAGGCAGTGACAAAGAAACCCCTTGATAAGAACCGAATAAGTCATCCGAGTGACCAAGGTCCATATTCAAATTTTCCTCTGGCTGCCGATGGGTTGAGGCAATATGACGACTTTGAGGATTGGATGGCGCTGCATTGTCTGTAGCGACACTAGAATGTCTTGCCACGGATGATTGCGTACTGCAAGAACCAGTGGTCGAGGGCGTCTGAGCCATCCAAGATGTTATCTTGTCATGCTCATCCGGCCTCAACACACGTTTTCTTTGAGTACTGGGATTTCTAGGTAGAAAAAAGGACGTTCTATCAATCCTAGGCTGTGTACGTGTACCAGTGCCTTCTTGGGCAAGACTGCTGCGGCCACGAGCTCGTCCCTGTCCCTTTGCAACATCCTTTTTGGTAATTGTTTTTTTTTGAGACATTGTAGATGAATGCACAGTCACCAAGTTGGAGTTAGGTGTTGCTGTATGCGTCACTTGCTGGCGGGGTAAGTGTGCGCGCGCACACTTGGCAGTGAAGCCGCACACTACACTCCCTAAAAAAATTAGTTTCAAGTGCGCACAGCCACCGAGATGTGGTTAGGTTAGCTGAATGCGTCACTTGCTGGCGGGGTAAGTGTGCGCTCTCACACTTGGCAGTGAAGCCGCACACTACACTCCCTAAAAAAATTAGTTTCAAGTGCGCACAGCCACCCAGATGTGGTTAGGTTAGCTGAATGCGTCACTTGCTGGCGGGGTAAGTGTGCGCTCTCACACTTGGCAGTGAAACCGCACACTACACTCCCTAAAAAAATTGGTTTGAAGTGCGCACAGCCACCGAGATGTGGTTAGGTTAGCTGAATGCGTCACTTGCTGGCGGGGTAAGTGTGCGCTCTCACACTTGGCAGTGAAACCGCACACTACACTCCCTAAAAAAATTGGTTTGAAGTGCGCACAGCCACCGAGATGTGGTTAGGTTAGCTGAATGCGTCACTTGCTGGCGGGGTAAGTGTGCGCTCTCACACTTGGCAGTGAAGCCGCACACTACACTCCCTAAAAAAATTAGTTTCAAGTGCGCACAGCCACCGAGATGTGGTTAGGTTAGCTGAATGCGTCACTTGCTGGCGGGGTAAGTGTGCGCTGTCACACTTGGCAGTGAAGCCGCACACTACACTCCCTAAAAAAATTAGTTTCAAGTGCGCACAGCCACCCAGATGTGGTTAGGTTAGCTGAATGCGTCACTTGCTGGCGGGGTAAGTGTGCGCTCTCACACTTGGCAGTGAAACCGCACACTACACTCCCTAAAAAAATTGGTTTGAAGTGCGCACAGCCACCGAGATGTGGTTAGGTTAGCTGAATGCGTCACTTGCTGGCGGGGTAAGTGTGCGCTCTCACACTTGGCAGTGAAGCCGCACACTACACTCCCTAAAAAAATTAGTTTCAAGTGCGCACAGCCACCGAGATGTGGTTAGGTTAGCTGAATGCGTCACTTGCTGGTGGGGTAAGTGTGCGCTGTCACACTTGGCAGTGAAGCCGCACACTACACTCCCTAAAAAAATTAGTTTCAAGTGCGCACAGCCACCGAGATGTGGTTAGGTTAGCTGAATGCGTCACTTGCTGGCGGGGTAAGTGTGCGCTCTCACACTTGGCAGTGAAGCCGCACACTACACTCCCTAAAAAAATTAGTTTCAAGTGCGCACAGCCACCGAGATGTGGTTAGGTTAGCTGAATGCGTCACTTGCTGGCGGGGTAAGTGTGCGCTGTCACACTTGGCAGTGAAGCCGCACACTACACTCCCTAAAAAAATTAGTTTCAAGTGCGCACAGCCACCCAGATGTGGTTAGGTTAGCTGAATGCGTCACTTGCTGGCGGGGTAAGTGTGCGCTCTCACACTTGGCAGTGAAACCGCACACTACACTCCCTAAAAAAATTGGTTTGAAGTGCGCACAGCCACCGAGATGTGGTTAGGTTAGCTGAATGCGTCACTTGCTGGCGGGGTAAGTGTGCGCTCTCACACTTGGCAGTGAAGCCGCACACTACACTCCCTAAAAAAATTAGTTTCAAGTGCGCACAGCCACCGAGATGTGGTTAGGTTAGCTGAATGCGTCACTTGCTGGCGGGGTAAGTGTGCGCTGTCACACTTGGCAGTGAAGCCGCACACTACACTCCCTAAAAAAATTAGTTTCAAGTGCGCACAGCCACCGAGATGTGGTTAGGTTAGCTGAATGCGTCACTTGCTGGCGGGGTAAGTGTGCGCTCTCACACTTGGCAGTGAAACCGCACACTACACTCCCTAAAAAAATTGGTTTGAAGTGCGCACAGCCACCGAGATGTGGTTAGGTTAGCTGAATGCGTCACTTGCTGGCGGGGTAAGTGTGCGCTGTCACACTTGGCAGTGAAGCCGCACACTACACTCCCTAAAAAAATTAGTTTCAAGTGCGCACAGCCACCGAGATGTGGTTAGGTTAGCTGAATGTGTCACTTGCTGGCGGGGTAAGTGTGCGCTGTCACACTTGGCAGTGAAGCCGCACACTACACTCCCTAAAAAAATTAGTTTCAAGTGCGCACAGCCACCGAGATGTGGTTAGGTTAGCTGAATGCGTCACTTGCTGGCGGGGTAAGTGTGCGCACTCACACTTGGCAGTGAAGCCGCACACTACACTCCCTAAGGTGGAGTACGTGCTAGCAGCAACGCACTGGTCTGCCACAGAAAAAATAACGCTCTATGGCTTATTAGGAACAAAAATCGATCTGGTGCAAAAACAAAAATGAAACAGCACCTCAGCTAAGCCTCTGACTGCAGCTGTTAGCAAAGCTGAGTGAGTAAGCTAAGCTATGAGGTCCGTCCTGTGTGCACTAAGGCTTCTCCTTCCTTCCCTCCCTGCCTGCCTGCCTACACAGCACTACTCCGTCCTCCTCCTAGCTCTCAGAAGAGCTTTTTGGGTTAATAAAAGGAATCTTCCCTACACTGACAATCCCTGATCTGCTCCAGCATATATCTCTCTCTCCCTATACTAGGTCAGATCGTCTCAGGAATGTGCCCAAAATGGCGGGGACAAGCCTTATATACTGCCTTGCCTGTCATAGATGACATAGGCATGACGCTGGACAGCAGCCAATCATAGTCCTGACACAACCAACTTTGCTATGCCATTACTGACTATGATTGGCTATCTTCACAAGTTTTCTGACCTAACACGCACGCTGTGCTGACTCGCAACATAACAGATTCTGTATTCCACAGTCCGAATCCCGAATACAGTATACAGGACTCGGATTCGTAGACTCGTAGGACTCGGAATCGTAGACTCGCTCAGACTCGCTGCTGACAGCGGGTATCTGTGACGAGTCAAGCTTATTGCCATTGAATTCCATTGGACTCGTCACTGTGCGAGTCCAAGCTGGGAGATTCGCCGAGTAACGAGTCCTGCGAGTACCTTCAGAATCGCCGAGTCCCGAGTCCTAGCGAGTAGACTCGCCCATCCCTAATCTGCACAGACGTGAGATGGAAAAGTGGGACGTGGATAACGAAGGCGTGATCCATATCATTCAGAAGAAGAGGCTGTCAGACGGCGAGGAGAGGCTGAATGGACCAATCTGCAAGCAAGAATTTTGGACCGGTAATAGGTTAGAATACAGGGTGATAGGTTTTTATAAGTTATTTATTCTGTGTACAGGGGCATTCAGGGCATAATAGCCTGTTTCTTATAATGCAGCATCAGTGTGTGCACGAGGCCTTACAGATACTGAGGGGAAAAAAAATCACCAAATTCTCAGCGTGTGCACGAGGCCTTAAGGCCACTTTAAAACACACCACCTTATCTGTCCAACTTCTGAACAACTTGCTGGTTGCAGTGAAACCATGGACACATTGCTCCATTTTGTGGCTGTGTACAAATGGAACAATGTAAGTTGTTCAGAAGTTGGACAGATAAGTTGGTGTGTGTAAAGTGGCCATCACATATACTGAGGTAAAAACCTCACCAAATACTCAGCGTGTGAATGAGGCCTTACAAATACTGAGATAAAAACTCCCCAAATACTCAGCGTGTGCACGAGGCCTTACAAATACTGAGGTAAAAACCTCACCAAATACTCAGCATGTGCACGAGGCCTTACAGATACTAAGGGAAAAACTGACCAAATACTCAGCGTGTGCACGAGACCTTACAAATACTGAGGTAAAAACTCACCAAATACTCAGCGTGTGCACGAGGCCTTACAGATACTGAGGTAAAAACTCACCAAATACTCAGCGTGTGCATGAGGCCTTACATATACTAAGGGAAAAACTGACCAAATACTCAGTGTGTGCACGAGGCCTTACATATACTAAGGGAAAAACTGACCAAATACTCAGTGTGTGCACGAGGCCTTACATATACTAAGGTAAAAACTCACCAAATACTCAGCGTGTGCACGAGGCCTTACATATACTAAGGTAAAAACTCACCAAATACTCAGCGTGTGCACGAGGCCTTACATATACTAAGGGAAAAACTGACCAAATACTCAGTGTGTGCACGAGGCCTTACACATACTGAGGAAAAAACTCACCAAATACTCAGTGTGTGCACGAGGCCTTACAAATACTGAGGTAAAAACTCACCAAATACTCAGCGTGTGCACGAGGCCTTACACATACTGAGGAAAAAACTCACCAAATACTCAGCATATGCACGAGGCCTTACAATTACTAGGTAAAAAACTCACCAAATACTCAGCGTGTACATGAGGTCTTACATATACTGAGGTAAAAACTCACCAAATACTAAGCGTGTGCACGAGGCCTTACGGATACTGAGGTAAAAACCCACCAAATACTCAGCATGTGCAATAGGCTTTACAGATACTGAGGAAAAAACTGACCAAATACTCAGCTTGTGCACGAGGTCTTACAAATACTGAGGTAAAAACTCACAAAATACACAATGTGCGCACCCACTACCCCTCCACCTTGGATAGACATGTGAAATACCTCTACATATTGTATGTGCCCCTCTATGTGAATATTTTTCTTGAATCATGAATGCATGGACTCCATACGTACATGATCCAAGCAAGATAGCCACTTATTAGAGGGGCACATGATACACCATGTATAGCCATTTCACATGTTTCTGTATTATCCAAGATGGTGGGGCACACCACTCCAGTGATTAAGGGGCCTTTCACATCAGCGGTTTTGCTGATGTGCGGCCGATTCGGCAGGTGGCGCCAGATCAGCCGCCTAATGGCCGACTTGCGGTCCAGATGCGGCAAGCCCTATGCATTGTCTATGGGGCTTGCGGTCCGGTGCAGCAAGTTCAGTTCTGCCGTGTGCGGCAGATTCGACACTTGCGGCCGCGAAAAAAAAACACCGGCCACAAGTGCCTGATCTGCCGCACTCAGCAGAACCGCACTTGTGATAGACAATGCATGGGGCTTGCCGCATACGGGCCGCAAGTCGGCCGTTAGGCGGACGATCCGGCACATGCGGCGCCACCTGCCGGAACGGCCCAATCATCAGCTAAACACTGATGTGAAAGCAGCGTTCGTTAGGCCCCTTTCACATCACCGTGTCTTTCAAATTGCGGCAGATCCAGCAGATTTACCACATTTGCTGCCTAACAACCGTTGCGACGATGGATGACAACACGGTCAGCAGCGTTTTTTTTTCCACCGCCGCAAATGCTGGACTTGCCGCACCCAGCAGAACCGCACTTGCCGCACCAAACCGCAAGCCCCATAAACAATGCATGGGGCTTGCCGCAAGTGTGCCGCAAGTGCGGCCGTTAGTTGGCAGATGCGGTAAATCTGCCGGATCTGCCACAATCTGAAAAAAAGCAGATGTGAAAGGGGCCTTAGTGCACAAATCATTTAATTACTGATTACATTCTTTCTTTACACTGACTGAGTCCTCCCTGCCATGCAGCAGCCACCAGGTCTGGCTGGCAGTGCACACACAGAGCACAGCCACAGGCAGCAGCTGCAGCAGCAGGGCAGGAGTGCTCTGTGTCGGCATTAGGTGACGGTCCCTCTCCTCAGACTCCCTCTCTTCATGCAGGCGGCGACCCAGGAGGTGGTGGACGGCGGTCGGCGGGTGAGACACAGACTCAGTCAGGAGGACGGAGGAGTCTGCTCAGCCTCAGCCGAGATCAGCTGCCTGCCTGGGTCTGGGTCCTCCTAGAGTAGGAGGATTCAGCAAAGCCCGGCAGAATCAGCATTGACAGCGGCAGCCGGGACTCATGAGAACAATGCTGCCAGCAGAGGCCGCTGGGACTATAGGAGTGGGAGCAACATCCGCAGGCAGCTACCACCGGTACGCACACCTTGTAAGCACATAGCTCCACATGCTCCATACATACATGGCTCCGCTTCGTACACCTACGGTAGTACACACTCAACTCTGCTCCATACACCTCCTACACATGGCTCAGCTCCGTACACACTTGGCTTTGCTCTGTACACCTTGTACACACTTGGCTCCGCTCCATACACCTCATACACACTCGGCTTCGCTCCGTACACCTCTTACGCACTCGGCTCTGCTCCGAACACCTCGTACACGCTCGGCTCCATACACATGCGGCTCCGCTCCATACACCTAGTACACACGCGGCTCCGCTCCATACACCTCGTACACACGCGGCTCCGCTCCATACACCTCGTACACACGCGGCTCTACTCTGTACACCTCATACACATGTGGCTCCACTCCGTACACCTTGTACACATGCAGCTCTGCTCCATACACCCTGTACACACTCGGCTCAGCTCCATACACCTCGTACACACGCGGCTCTGCTCGGTGCACCTCGTACACACATGACTCCGCTCCACACACCTTGTACACACATGGCTCTGCTCCATACACCGTGTACACTCATAGCTCTGCTCCATACACCTCGTACGCACTCAGCTCTGCTCCATACACCTCGTACGCACTCAGCTCTGCTCCGTACACCTCGTACACGTGGCTCTGCTCCGTACACACTCAGCTCTGCTCCATACACCTCATACACATGTGGCTCCGCTCCATACACCTCATTTACATGTGGCTCCGCTCCGTACACCTCGTACACATGCGGCTCCGCTCCGTACACCTCGTACACACACGGCTCCGCTCCATACACCTCGTACACACTCGGCTCCACTCCATACACCTCGTACACACATGGCTCCGCTCCGTACACCTAGTACACACTCGGCTCTGCTACACCCACACTGTAAATCCCTCCTGAGTCCTGACCCCACACATAACCTTCATCTCATCCTCTTCTTCACCTCTCCAGCACCATGACAACCATCACAGAGTGGAGGCCTGCATAACGAGGAGCTGATCATGTGATCCCTGACTCCTCCCCTCCATCACATCATTACAGGTCCTGTAAGCACAGGTCCTCCTGTGCCCTGTGCTGCTCTACAGGTGGGCTCACACTGCGGGGGAGGGGAAGAGTGTAACACAGCGGTGGCGGCAGCGGCCGGGACTATAGGAGAGAGAGCGGCATCAGCAGGGGGCCGCGCCACCATCAGGCCCCCTGCGGTTGCTGCTCCCTGCCAACTACCAGGGCTCATCACCTCATGGTTGAGTCTAGAGAATACAGGCTGCTTGCAGGTTCTGACTACAGCTTATACAGTCTAGCACCCTCACTACTGAAGATGCTAGAGAATACAGCAGGCTCCTTGCAGGTCCTGACTGCAGCCTATACAGTCTAGCACCCTCACTACTGAAGATGCTAGAGAATACAGGCTCCTTCCAGGTCCTGACTGCAGCCTATACAGTCTAGCTGCTTCACTAATGAAGACGCTAGAGAATACAGGCTCCTTCCAGGTCCTGACTGCAGCCTATACAGTCTAGCACCCTCACTACTGAAGATGCTAGAGAATACAGGCTCCTTCCAGGTCCTGATTGCAGCCTATGCAGTCTAGCACCCTCACTACTGAAGATGCTAGAGAATACAGGCTCCTTCCAGGTCCTGACTGCAGCCTACACAGTCTAGCTGCTTCACTATTGAAGATGCTAGAGAATACAGGCTCCTTGCAGGTCCTGACTGCAGCCTATACAGTCTAGCACCCTCACTACTGAAGATGCTAGAGAATACAGGCTCCTTCCAGGTCCTGACTGCAGCCTATGCAGTCTAGCACTCTCACTACTGAAGATGCTAGAGAATACAGGCTCCTTCCAGGTCCTGCCTGCAGCCTACACAGTCTAGCTGCTTCACTAATGAAGATGCTAGAGAATACAGGCTCCTTGCAGGTCCTGACTGCAGCCTATACAGTCTAGCACCCTCACTACTGAAGATGCTAGAGAATACAGGCTCCTTCCAGGTCCTGACTGCAGCCTATGCAGTCTAGCACTCTCACTACTGAAGATGCTAGAGAATACAGGCTCCTTCCAGGTCCTGACTGCAGCCTACACAGTCTAGCTGCTTCACTATTGAAGATGCTAGAGAATACAGGCTCCTTGCAGGTCCTGACTGCAGCCTATACAGTCTAGCACCCTCACTACTGAAGATGCTAGAGAATACAGGCTCCTTACAGGTCCTGACTGCAGCCTATACAGTCTAGCTGCTTCACTAATGAAGACGCTAGAGCATACAGGCTCCTTCCAGGTCCTGACTGCAGCCTATACAGTATAGCTGCTTCACTATTGAAGACGCTAGAGAATACAGGCTCCTTCCAGGTCCTGACTGCAGCCTATACAGTCTAGCACCCTCACTACTGAAGATGCTAGAGAATACAGGCTCCTTCCAGGTCCTGACTGCAGCCTACACAGTCTAGCTGCTTCACTATTGAAGATGCTAGAGAATACAGGCTCCTTCCAGGTCCTGACTGCAGCCTATACAGTCTAGCACCCTCACTACTGAAGATGCTAGAGAATACAGGCTCCTTCCAGGTCCTGACTGCAGCCTATACAGTCTAGCTGCTTCACTAATGAAGACGCTAGAGAATACAGGCTCCTTCCAGGTCCTGACTGCAGCCTACACAGTCTAGCTGCTTCACTATTGAAGACGCTAGAGAATACAGGCTCCTTCCAGGTCCTGACTGCAGCCTATACAGTATAGCTGCTTCACTATTGAAGACGCTAGAGAATACAGGCTCCTTCCAGGTTTATATTAGTGGTTACAGCAGAATGTACAGGCTCCTTGCAGGTCCTGACTGCAGCCTATACAGTCTAGCTGCTTCACTAATGAAGACGCTAGAGAATACAGGCTCCTTCCAGGTTTATATAAGTGGTTATATCACAATGTACAGGCTCCTTGCAGGTCCTGACTGCAGCCCATACAGTATAGCTGCTTCACTAATGAACACACTAGAGAGTACAGGCTAATTGCAGGTCCTGACTGCAGCCTTTACAGTAGACAATACAGGCTCCATCCAGGTCCTGACTGCAGCCCATACAGTCTAGCTGCTTCACTAATGAAGACGCTAGAGAGTACAGGCTCCTTCCAGGTTTATATTAGTGGTTACATTACAATGTACAGGCTCCTTGCAGGTCCTGACTGCAGGCCATACAGTCTAGCTGCTTCACTAATGAACACGCTAGAGAGTACAGGCTCCTTGCAGGTCCTGACTGCAGCCTATACAGTAGAGAATACAGGCTCCTTGCAGGTCCTGCCTGCAGCCCATACAGTCTAGCTGCTTCACTAATGAACACGCTAGAGAGTACAGGCAAATTGCAGGTCCTAACTGCAGCCTGTACAGAGAATACAGGCTCCATCCAGGTCCTGACTGCAGCCCATACAGTCTAGCTGCTTCACTACTGAAGATGCTAGAGAATACAGGCTCCTTGCAGGTATATACTATTGACTACATTAGAATGTATGTGCTCCTTCCAGGTCCTGACTGCAGCCCATACAGTCTAGCTGCTTCACTAATGAAGACGCTAGAGAGTACAGGCTAATTGCAGGTCCTGACTGCAGCCTATACAGTAGACAATACAGGCTCCATCCAGGTCCTGACTGCAGCCTATACTGTCTAGCTTCTTCACAACTGAAGACACTAGAGAATACAGGCTCCTTCCAGGTATATATTAGTGGTTACATCAGAATGTACAGGCTCCTTCCAGGTCCTGACTGCAGCCTATACAGTCTAGCAGCTTCACTAATGCACACGCTAGAGAGTACAGGCTAATTGCAGGTCCTGACTGCAGCCTATCCAGTAGACAATACAGGCTCCATCCAGGTCCTGACTGCAGCCCATACTGTCTAGCTTCTTCACAACTGAAGACACTAGAGAATACAGGCTCCTTCCAGGTATATATTAGTGGTTACATCAGAATGTACAGGCTCCTTCCAGGTCCTGACTTCAGCCTATACAGTCTAGCTGGTTCACTAATGCACACGCTAGAGAGTACAGGCTAATTGCAGGTCCTGACTGCAGCCTATACAGTAGAGAATACAGGCTCCTTCCAGGTCCTGACTGCAGCCTATACAGTACAGAATACAGGCTCCTTCCAGGTCCTGACTGCAGCCTATACAGTAGAGAATACAGGCTCCATGCAGGTTCTGACTGCAGCCCATACAGCAGAGAATACAGGCTCCTTCCAGGTCCTGACTGCAGCCTATACAGTACAGAATACAGGCTCCTTCCAGGTCCTGACTGCAGCCTATACAGTAGAGAATACAGGCTCCTTCCAGGTCCTGATTGCAGCCTATACAGTAGAGAATACAGGCTCCTTCCAGGACCTGACTGCAGCCTATACAGTCTCACTGCTTCACTAATGAAGACGCTAGAGAGTACAGGCTAATTGCAGGTCCTGACTGCAGCCTATACAGTAGACAATACAGGCTCCATCCAGGTCCTGACTGCAGCCCATACAGTCTAGCTTCTTCACAACTGAAGACACTATAGAATACAGGCTCCTTCCAGGTATATATTAGTGGTTACATCAGAATGTACAGGCTCCTTGCAGGTCCTGACTGCAGCCTATACAGTCTAGCAGCTTCACTAATGCACACGCTAGAGAGTACAGGCTAATTGCAGGTCCTGACTGCAGCCTATACAGTAGAGAATACAGGCTCCTTCCAGGTCCTGACTGAAGCCTATACAGTCTAGCTGGTTCACTACTGAAGACACTAGAGAATACAGGCTCCTTCCAAGTGTATACTAGTGGCTACATCAGAATGTATGGTCTCCTTCCCGGTCCTTACTGCAGGCCATACAGTGTAGCTGGTTCACCACTGAAGACACTACACAGTGGGGGCTGCTTCCTGGTACATATTAGTGACTACATCTGGATGTATGAGCTCCTTCCAGGCAGGACGTAACGATCGGGCTCATAAGGGTCATGACCAGGCCCGCCGACCCCTGACCCCAGCGCCTGCTTCACATGGATGTGTGTCCCCGTGGATGTATATCTCTGTCACTGCACGGCAGTCTGCCCAGGCCAGTCCCAAGGCAGTCCTATGGCCGCCGGAGGACTGGCACTTTACCTTTAATTGCGTCTGGAAAACATAGTCGTTCCGCGGCCCAGTGTGCAGCACCGTGATGAGGTCATCACACTGCGGCATGCGGGAATGGCAAGCGTGCACTCCATGGAGGAGCTGGAGAATCTACCTTATTTCCCCAAAATTAAGACATACCCTGAAAATAAGACATACTAAAGGAGTTTGCATAGCTGCTAAATAAAAGTATCAATATGGCCGCGGTATGAGAGGCACGTGTGCCACAGGGCTCCTACCATCCTGCCCTAATCTCTACCATCCCACAAATGTGGCACCTCTCATCGCCTCTATCGTAGCCCTATCCCGTTGGGGCACCACTGAGGCACACATAGCTGTGCCCCTTTTCCTCTGGGTAGTTCATGAGGCCACTGAAGACCACTCTGCAGGTACCGTCCCCCCCTCCCACCTTAAGGCCGCCAGCCTACATCTATCCCTGACAGAGGCCCATCCACCAACCTCCGGGCCGAGAAGTCACTGGACCCCCCTGGCGAGCACCGCCCGAACCTTCCGAACCCCTTCCCAGCCACAACTGTGATGGCCGCAAGCGGGTCCCCCGCTTCCAGTCTGGTCCCTGGCCTGGCTTGGCAGTTCCGTTCATCTTCAGTAATGGCCTGCCCCGGCTGTACCTCTATACTGGCCCGTCCACTTATACTACTACCTCCCGGAGCTTCTTAGCTCTGGCCACGACCCCTCCTATCTCCTACATCCCTGTCCTGCACCAAAGACACAGGCCCAGGGAAGCACCTTACAGTACAAGCCGACGAGCTTGCCACGCACCAGCCTCTGCCGAATGCCTGCACCAGCAGCACAACGCCAACAGCCTACACCCTGGCATTGATTCATCACCACCGCTCATCTCTTGCTGCTGCTGACCCCCAGCTGCATCTGATCCCCGGCCACACCTGATCCCCGGCCACACCTGATCCCCGGCTACATCTGATCCCTGGCTATACCAGACCCCTGGCTGCATCTGATCCCTAGCTGCACCTGACCCCTGGCTGCATCTGATTTCAAGCTGCATCTGATCCCTGGTTGCACCTGATCCCTAGCTGCATCTGACCCCTGGCTGCATCTAATCCCTGACTGCATCAGATCCCCGGCTGCACTTGCGCATGCAGACCTGACTTTGCACAACTTCATCACCATCACACATCCTTCCACTGCATTTAATCCCTGGCTACATCAGACCCCTGTCTGCATCTCATCCCGTGCCATACCTCATCCCTATGTGTTATAGACTTGGTCCTGACTTGACACAACTTCATCGCTACCACACATCTCTTCGCTGCATCTGATAACTGGCAGCATCTGCTCCCATGGCTGCTTCTCACCCCTGCTGCACCTCATCACTACGTGCTGCAGTACATAGTTACTGTCAACTATGTTTCCTCTTATTTTTACCCTCACCCCTATACTACTTCTTTTCATACTAACTCCATTTATCCATCCACCCAGTAATGAAGTAATACTCTCTCCCTCTATCCTGCCCAGCCACCTCACCTCCTCCACAGAACTATTTCTTCACATACAACATACAATCCTTTGTCTCCAAACATGCACGTAACCTCTCCTACCCCCACCATCTGACCCTCTCCCTGTTTCTCCTACTTGCTGATGACATATTTCCAAATCCTGGACCCCTCATCACATCTCCACAGTTACTTTTAACCGATACCCACACTCCAACTTTAACCTCCGCAACCTTAATAACCTTATACCCATTCGACCAGCCCCAGCTCCCCCAATCCCTCTACCTGAATCACTATGGAACACTCGCTCCATCTGCAACAAACTCTCTTACATCCACATCCTCTTCACCACTAACAATCTCTCATTCATTGGCATAACTGAAACCTGGCTCACCCCGATGCAGCCTCCTCAGCTGCACTTTCCTATAGTGGACTCAGTCTCTCTCATACCCCCCGCCCTAGCAACAAGCATGGAGGGATGGGCTTACTCCTGTCTGACAATTGGTCCTGTACCCCAATCCCACTGCCACTCTCTGCTATTCTCCCCTCTTTCAAGGTACACTCTGTCGTATCTACTCCCCCTGCAAACGTCAGTTAGCTGTTATCTACCACCCCCCCCAGGATCATTCTCCACATTTCTTGACCACTTCACCACCTGGCTACTCCACTTCCTCTCTGCAGATGTGGCGCCCCGCAACGAGTGCATCACAGGAGGGTATTGCAGCCACAAGCGCAGCCGCAATATTCTCTGACTCAGCAATGACCTGGTTAATTTAGAAATCCAACCCAACATGCAAACACCTAGAATAGAGGGCCAATCCTAGGTCCTGGTGGGCGGAGTGCTAGGGTAGTGCAGAAGAACACACAATGGTCTAGAAAGAGAAGAAGTTTAGAACCTGAAGAGAGCAGACTAGAGCTTGGAGAGGAGCGGGGGCTCCGCACCCCGTGCGGGCCCCTGGGCCGTCACCGGTCGGGTGTCAGCACCTGAGGCCTTAACCACCGGGATTGGGCATTATCTACACGGGTTCCCAAAAGACTCCCGTGCCCACAACTCACAGCCGGTTCACTGGTACCGAAGCTGGCAGCAGTTCACCTCTGCTACGCGAACCAGAAGAAGAGTGGAGGATTAGCTTTACAGGAGCACCCCACCAACAGCCAATTTCCAGTCGTCTAACCAGCGGTGTACCCACTGAGGGACCCAAGGCTCCCCAAAACATCCAGAACGTACAGCATGGATAGGGCATTGAAGCAGCCTCCCCGTACCCGATCTGGTATTCCTGGGCGACATTGGTAACCACTTAGCTAGAATGGAGGAGCACTACGGATTTCTAAGGGACACCATCACTGCTGAGTCCACCCGGTCTACTACTCAACCACTGTATACCATGTATTGCCTACTGGTTACAGTAAAGACCGTTATAGAGACTGTCTGTGTCCGTGATTCCTTATGAACTGTCCGTCATTAACTAGAAGGTAACCGCAGCTGCCGCACAACATCTTGAGCAGCTCCAGCCCCGGGGATCACCGCTCAGCCTGTGGGGAGCGTAACATCTTGCTGCTGTCCATCCCCCGGGGGTCCCGCAGCGTCGGTAGCCCTTACCGAACTACTCATAGGTGGCGTCACGAAGAAAACAAATTAAAACCCCTTTAATCTGTTCCCGCAAGACGTCTTCACTTTTGATCTGCACTAACACCGGGCCCCACTACCGGCAGGCGCGGTCCACCCGTGACAAGGAAGGAGAAGAATCGCCTGTCTAAACCGGAGTCAGCCGGCCGCGGTGAGTCACAGACATCTCCACTACCATCATGGGCGACTTCAACATCCCCATTGACACTCCCCACCCTGCCTCTAAACTTCTATCACTCACTGCATCCTTTTTGGCTCTCTCAATGGTCCTCCTCTGCCACTCATAAAGATGGCCACACACTCAACCTCATATTCCCTGGCCTATGTTCCTTCACTAACCTCTCCAACCCACCCCTCTCCCTGTCCGACCTCAATCTACTGACTTTCTCTTCCCTCTCCTTTCCTAATACACTACCCCCACTCCACAAACCGACTCATCCTTGAAGAAATCTCAACCATATTGATCTGCACTCATTCTCAGAATCCCTTCTCCCACTCGCAGGCATAGCGTCCTTACATGACGCAGATGCTGCTGCCGCCCTATATAACCCCACAGTAACTTCTGCCCTCAACTTGGCTGCCCCCCTCACATTCAACAAACTTCGCACAAACAGGCAGCCCTGGCACACCAGCCTCACAAAAGACCTGAGACGGGCTTCCAGGGTTGCTGAGCAGAGATGAAAGAAATCCCATTCTGCCAAGCACTTGGCCATGTATAAGCAGTCCCTCACCAGCCTCAAGTCTGCACTCACCGCCACAAAACAAATCTGCTTCTCATCTCTAATAACCTTCCTGTCTCACAATCCTAAACAGCTATTCAAAACTCTCAATTCTCTACTCCGTCCCCTGCACCTCCTCCCTCTCCTCTTATATCTGTGGACGATGCAGGTTCATCCCTGGACCGGATCACACCGCAGTGTGAAGCCGCGCTAAGGCTGGTTTCACACTGCAGTTTTTTCCCTGATCAGATTCGATCAGGTTTGGGTGCCAAAACCAGGAGAGGAACTTGCAGAGAAAAAGAATAATTGAAAGATTGACACCTGTTCTGAGTTTTGGAGACACTCCTGGTTTTGACACACAAACCTGATCGAACCTGATCAGGGAAAAAAATGCAGTGTGAAGCCAGCCTAAGTCTTGCACGGACACACACTCTGACTGCTTGTATTACGGTACTGTCAGCACTTTCTCATTGCAACCTTTGCTGACTCTCCTCAGCGGAGAGTGACAGCTGCATAGAAATGCACGCTGACACTCTCAGGTCAGGAGAGCCACAGTGGATGGCTGTCAGAAAGTGCCAGATAATGAATATTCACCCACTTGCCCACCCCACTTAAACCAGAACGACACCTGCTCTCTGCCTGCTGTTGATGAAGTATTGCAAGCAATGCACGACAGCACTCCGGAGCCGAGTCTGTGTTTTTTTTTTATACAGCTGTCACCCTCAGCTCAGAAGATTCACGGTGCGATGCGATCCTCGATCAATACAGTAGACAGAGTGCGGTTGAATATGCATTAGCTTAATTAGCTGACACTTTCTCACCACGACCCCATGGCACTCCTGAGCAGAGGGTGGCAGAAATACACTTTTGTCATTTCAGCCTAGGAGTGCTGCAGTGTATCACGATCCTCTATCACTACAGCAGGCAGAGTGTGGGTGTTGATCAGGGTTCAGAGGAGTGGGCAAGAAGGTGAATATTCATTAGCTTAATTACCCATCACTTTTCTCACCATAAGGCCGGTTTCACATCAAGATTTCTGTCTGTGGGGATCCGTGTTTTGACAGGATCCACGGATCCCTGCAATCGGATGGCAAATAGCCATCCGTTTCCGATTTGATGCAGGATCTGTGTGGATCCTGTTCTCCCTGCATCTTCTCTATTTGTCCCTCTTTTATCCCTGCTCCCCACTGTCCTCACCCCTATTCTCTCCCCTCCGGTATCTAAAGAATAAAGAAAAAATCCTCCCAGAGGATACATTACCTTTCGCCGGCTCCATGCGACAGTCACTAATGTATCCTCTGGGAGGATTTTTTTTATTGTTTAGATAACGGAGGGAAGAGGACAGGGAATAAGACAGGGGGGAGAGGATAGGGGGGGAGCA
Organism: Allobates femoralis; assembly: GCA_033576535.1. Classification (NCBI taxonomy): domain Eukaryota; kingdom Metazoa; phylum Chordata; class Amphibia; order Anura; family Aromobatidae; genus Allobates; species Allobates femoralis. Next base: position 19,156 of record JARQOC010001212.1, on the reverse strand, counting down.
GAGATAGAAGAGGGACAGACAGGAGTGACAGGACAGGCAGGGTTATGTACTGGGCAGGATCAGTACATAATCATGGAGCCGACATCGAATCCGATGTCCATAGGCTCCCATTGTGTAGCCCTATGGGCCATCACGGATCTGTCACGGATCCGTGGTGTCTGATTTTAGTCACGGACACCAAAATCGCAGCAGGTTGTGATTTTGGCTCCGTGAATAAATCGGAAGGCTGCTTAAATCAGATGGCAAAAAGAACACATCCGAGCCCATAGGGCTACATGGGAACACAAATCGCATCCTTTTGAAACTGAAACACTCGGATGCCTCAAAATCGTGATGTAAAACCAGCCTTAGATAACATTTTGCATCAGTTCACATGTATTCAGTGCTCTAAGCTAAGCACTTCCTATATATCTGAAACACATGGTTCATATGAAACTCAAGGTGGATCCATTTACTAATGAGACAGCTTTGCTCCAGACTCAAACCTGTGGTCAACTGCTCTTTTGTGCGTGTTTAAAAAGAGGGACACCGTCAGATCATAAGCCAGACACTATTCAGACAGAATCCCTTATGACCCTTAAATGAGGCAGAGGGAGACACTGGACAAAGTATTTCAAATGTTTACACATAATCCCTGGTGTAAGTGATCAGCGTTTAGCACAAGATAAGTGCGAGCCGAGCCTAATGGCCACTTTACACGTCCCAACATCGGTCCGATATTGGATACAACGCAGCGGGAGCGCGCTTTTTCTGGGCAGAATTCCAAGATCGCATAGGAGATGTTACACAGCGCGATATCGGCAGGCAACGCCACTGCGATGTGTACACCCCCTTGGCCATTTTAACATGGGAGAGAATAGGGGAAGTTGTACTCCAAATCGTTGTTGGGCTTTTACACAGCACGATCCAGCCACAACATCCATCCAATATCGGCCCGTTGGAGAGCACGCTCATTTGATCCCCGATATCGTTTTGACATCGTTCGTGCATCGTATTGGTCATTTACACCATACAACACACAAACTATATCGGGGCCAACGAACGACCCACGTGACTTTTTATCGGAGTTGGACGCCGATATCGGGACGTGTAAAGTGGCCATTACTAAAGATCTTTAGGAGGAAAAATAAATCAACAGCAGGTCAAGATTTGCCTTTATTTATTTAATTTATACTGTGCGGTATAGGTGATTAGATGGCTTTATTCTTGGATCGGTGCAATCACAGCAATACCAGATTTAGATCTTATTTTTATGTTTGGCTGCTATTACACAAACGAAGAAACGCTGCGTGTTTGATTTGGTTCACATTTTGCATTGCCTTATATTGAGAGCTCGGCTTTTTCTGTAAATGTGCCAAAATAGTCATGTAAGGGCTTTTTTATGTGCGTGATGAGTTGTATTGCTAATTTTTTCGGCCACGCATTTTTTTCATTACTTTCTGATTTTTAATAAGCACGTCACCCTCTCCCTCCGTTTGATTCACATATTATTCACCCACATCCTCCTTCCTGTTTGTTTCACATATATCGCCCCCACACTCTACCCCCATGTGCTGCTCTTACACTCCCCACCCTCTCTCCTTTTCAGTGATTACATTACAGAAAAGGAAGGGGGTGGGGGGGAAACAGTGTCTTCAGCTCCTGTATGGAGGGCTTTACACCATCCATCTGTCACCTTTGCAGGCACTATCAGCTGATCTGATCACATTGTGTCACGTCCTACTGACGGACCCCACACGTGGACCCACTGGACCGCGTAAAGCGGATGCTGATACCTGGTTGATAGAGAGGCGGACCAGTACAGTCGAGTTAACGGGTTTATTGAACAGAACAGAACAGAATAGAACCCACGCCCCAGGGAGGGCCACACGGCCACAGCACCGGAACACCAGCGAGGGAGACCCCGGAGCGCTTGACCCCTATACAGGGATACCGCCGGGACCAGCCTCGAAGGGACCAATGAAGCGGACACGTGTGTTAAACCGACCCAAGGCGACGTGGAAACAATACAGCAACCGGGTAAGATAGAACACAGAGAACCGGAACCAAGAGAATCCGGAGCAGGACCTGAATCAGCAATTCAGCTAGGAAGGGATCCAGAAGGGTGACCCGGAACACGGGAGTCAGCAAGGAGCCGGTAAGGCGGAGATCTGTAGGAGGAAACACACAGAAATCAGTTAACCAGCAAAACAAGGAACAACCTGACCAGACCAGGATTAGCCACTTCAATAGGTAGAAGTTGCCCTGGCAAAGACTGACAGGAACAGGAAGCTTATATATCAGCAGGGCGGTCCTGATTGGCAGGACACAGAGGCTAGGCGATTGGTTGAGGGGAGGAGCATGCTCTCTGCAGTCTCTTCAGAAGAAACAGGTTTGGAGATGTTGTTTCATGTGCTCAAGCAGTAGCCATGGAATTTGAGGAGCTGAGTGGCGCTACTCCAGCAGAGGGTGCTGGAACGTGGGTGCCAGGCGGGGAGGTCTTCTCTGGCTGCTGAGGGTGCAGGGAGAGGTCGCTGGAACGCTGCAGCAGACCCCAGGGTGGTGACACATTGCTGATGTCTCCCTGACCTGGAATGCCGGTAAAAGTGTGCTGCTTCCAATGTACAGAGTGTCTGACACTTGTAAAACGGATTGCAGGAAACCAGCACTTGGCAGTTTCTCTGACCCACTGGCAGCTGACGTGTCAGAGAATAGCTGGCTCCTACTATGGGGGGGGGGTAAGGGGAGGCAACATATGCAGCCGGCGGGAAGATATCTCGGGCGCTGCATCAAAAGGCCCAACGGTGCCCCCTGCCTGCTGTGCCCAGGGCAGATGTCCCACCAGTGCCCCCCTCAGATATGCCACCGATTATAAAAATGAAAATTCTGCCCATTGTTCTCAAACAGTTTTATTATAACAAATATATAAAATATTTGTAACAAAAAGGAGAACGTTATATTTTTATACAAATGTAGAACAATCAACTTTAAAAAACAATATATAAACAAGTTACGTCGGAGATAAGTGACAATGAAAGCAAAATCTTTAGGACCCAAGTCCCCTGCGCTTCAGTTATGAAAATTGTTGAAAAATCTGATTTCTGTATTTATAAAATTTATCGTGTAAAACATTGGAGAACACACGAGCGCGGGTATATCTTCTGCAACTCGAGGACATGCAATCTTGTAGCCATGAGATATGCCGGCATCAGGAAGGTAGTGTCCATTTGAGCCGTCCAGATAACGCCGGAGGACCGATGTCCCCAGAGAAGAATATGTGAAATGACCAGAGCCCAGGAGGTGCCTGTGAGGATACCAGCAAGGTGACCTGGTGGCAGCAAAAAAATAAAATCGGAGAAAGGGGAGGGGGCGAAAGCGAGGAAGTTGGAAAAGGAGGAGGAGGAGGGGGAGTGGAGAAAGGCGGAGGAGGAGGGGGGAGGAGAAAGGAAGAGGAGGAGGGGGGCGGAGAAAGGTGGAAAAGGAGGGAGAAGGAGGAGGGGGGCGGAGAAAGACGGAAAAGGAGGGAGGAGGAGGAGGGGGGCGGAGAAAGACGGAAAAGGAGGGAGAAGGAGGAGGGGCCGGAGAAATACGGAAAAGGAGGGAGAAGGAGGAGGGGGGGCGGAGAAAGGCAGAAAAGGAGGGAGAAGGAGGAGGGGGGCGTAGAAAGGTGGAAAAGGAAGAGGGGGTGGAGAAAGGCGGAAAAGGAGGGAGGAGGAGGGGGGCGGAAAAGGAGGGAGGAGGAGGGGGGCGGAAAAGGAGGGAGGAGGAGGGGGGCGGGAGAAAGGCAGAAAAGGAGGGGGTGGAGAAAAGTGGAAAAGGAGGATAAGGATGGGGGTGAAGAAAGATAGAAAAGGCGGGGAGGAGGAGGGGGCAGAGAAAGGCAGAAAATGCGGGAGGGGGCGGAGAAAGGAGGGGGTGGAAAAGGCGGGAGGAGGATGGGGACGGAGAAAGATGGAAAAGGAGGAGGGGCGGAGAAAGGCGGGAGGAGTGGGGGGGGCGGAGAAAGGCGGGAGGAGTGGGGGGCGGAGAAAAAGGCGGAAGAATGAGGAGGGGACGGAGAAAGGCAGAAAAGGCGGGAGGAGGATGGGGCAAGAAGGGCGGAAAAGGATGAGGGGCGGTAAAGGCGGGAGGAGTGGGGGGGCGGAGAAAGGCGGGAGGAGTGGGGGGGCAGAGAAAGGCGGGAGGAGTGGGGGGGCAGAGAAAGGCGGGAGGAGTGGGGGGGGCAGAGAAAGGAGGGAGGAGTGGGGGGGGCAGAGGAAGGCGGGAGGAGTGGGGGGGGCAGAGAAAGGCAGGAGGAGTGGGGGGGCAGAGAAAGGCGGGAGGAGTGGGGGGGGCAGAGAAAGGCGGGAGGAGTGGGGGGGGCAGAGAAAGGCGGGAGGAGGAGGGGGCAGAGAAAGTCGGAAAAGGAGGAGGGGTGGAGAATGGTGGAAAAGGAGGAGGAGGAGGGGGGAGAAGGCGGAAAAGGAGGAGAAGGGGAGAAAGCTTGCCCAAAAGAAAATAGAAGGGTGAGAGACCCCCAAGACAGCAAACCCTAGCAAGCTAAGAGATAGAGAAAGGGAGGGTTGTTTGGAGTGATTATACTCATCTGACATTGTCAGGCTCCCACAGTGTCACCTCTTCAACGGCCTCACATGGATTCTAGAGACGAGCAGTGATGAAATGTTCTCCACAGGGAAGTGACCCTGCTGTAGATGGGGGAAATCCACAATACCTAGAACAGAAAAAAAAAAAAAAAATCATGCAGAAACACTCGATACAAGTTGTGCCTGACTCCTATGGAAACAAGGCTAAAATTGATCCACAGAGTCCGAGGACAGAACACGGCCCGAAATGTGGAGCCAACTTTTTTTATGTAGTTTGAAACTTCCTGGTGGCCGAGCGGAAACACAGAGTCCTGCGTCCCCCAATACTATTAATAAGAAAAAAGTTTTAAAGGGAAACTGTCAGCACGCAGGGCCTATTAAACTAAAAGCCAACTTCAGCAGCGCCTATGCTGCATTTAGTGAAGGAGTGAATGTGGCTCTTGTCCCCCTACCCACCCGGACACCAAAATAATCACTTTATGAGAAATTATTTTAGGTCCGGGAGGTATACTCCCCTCCTAGGACCTAAACACCATGCTGCTGTTACCCCACCTCCGGGAACCTCCTACTCTGTTCCTTGCGAGTGATGCAGATCTCTCAGCTCTTGGGCATCTACGTGAGCTCTGCCTGGAAGCTGAGGTCAGATGGTATCACATAGGCACCAGATCCCGCCCAGAGTGCTCTTTTGCTGTACTAGATGTTGGCCCTATTCTAACGCATCGGGTATTCTAGACTATGTATGTAGTTTATTTATGGTTGGAGCCTTTGCAGGATGGAGCCGGGGGGTGGGCAGGATGGAGCCGGAGGAGCAGGATGGGGGGAGGGAGCAGGATGGAGCCGGCGGGGGCAGGATGTAGGCGCTCCTCCTACCCCCCTCTCTCCCCGTGACCCCCCTCCCTCTGCTGCCCCCACTCCTCAATGGTGATAAAAATTTTAAAAAGCCCATACGGATACTTACCCTCCGCAGCCACGGTCCACCTGTCTTCTAAGTATCCTTATGGGCTTTATTTATTTTTTTTATCATCATTTGGTTTTTATTGGGTAAATGTCATCACAAGACAGATGAAAACTTGTACAACAATAATACAGCAATCAAGTGGGGGTATAACAGGGGAAATAGCATAAGATGAGATGTTGGGGACACCGCGTGGGTACGGCACCTTAGGTACAGTGCAGTTGCAAGGGGTTACGCTCGAGCGACAAGGTGTTTCGGTATAGAGCAGTCCGACAGTCTGGGGCTTGATTTTTCAGGACATGCCATAATTAGAAGCCATCGGGGCGATCGTATTTAGTCGAGAGCACGGACAGGTTCAGGTGTTCTGCTGATCCTAGAGCCCGTTGTCGCTTTGAGAGCCCAAGCAGGATCGCCCCCTAAGTGGTGAGGGAAGGAGTCAGGAGTCGAGGGGTGTGTCGCTCATCCGTCTTTCCCACGCGGTACCACCACCACTATGCCGCTTTGCCACGTGAAGCGTGACAACATCAGAGAAAGGGTGGAGGAAAGGGAGTAGAGAAGAAATAAGAGGAGAGCCTTAGATCAGGGAGGTAGAGGTTGGGGAGGGTAGGAGAGGGGGGCACAGGGGAAGGGGGGATGGGGAACTAGGGAAGGAGGTAATCGAGTTCCGGCCGCTTTCCACCTCATTTCCCTTCCAGAGGGCCTTTAGCGCGGGTGATTTAGCTTGGTAGTTGCAGCGCCAGAGGGTGACGGGTCCAAAGGTCCCATGCCTCTGTGACGTATTTTCTCGCCCCCCGGTCTAAGGCAAGAAAATATTCGTGTGTAAAGATAACATTGATTTTGTTCGTAAGGTCTTTCATCGTAGGTGGTAGAGGGTCTTTCCATTTGGAAGCTACGCATAGCCTGGCAGCCGTCAGGACGTAAGTCATCAGTCTACGGATCACCGGGGGGAAAGACATGACGCCCAGGTGCAGTACCGCAACCCGGGGTTCAAGAGGGATCAAAGTCTCAGTCACCCTGTCCAACAGGGAGGCAGTAGAGAGCCAGAACTGTCGTATCTTTGGACAGTCCCACCACATGTGAGACAGAGTACCGATATGACCGCATTGTCTCCAACACAGGGGGGAGGCTCCTTTGATAAACTTCGCTAGCTTCGCTGGGGAGGAGTGCCAACGTAGGTGGATTTTCTTGGTTAGTTCGACATGATTGAGGCAACGCGACGCTTCTAGAACGCTATGGATGGCGTCCTCCCAGTCCTCTGAGGTCGCCGTGAAACACAGCTCTTCTTCCCAGGCCCTGACATGTGCGGGACTGGGGGAGGACTCGAGGTCTGCGAGATCCGAGTAAAGCTGCGCGAGTCCCCTTTTCGGGGGAGGACCGTCGGTTAGAATGCGTCGCAGGGCCGAAGGGGCTCGGGGAGGGGCTAGGTCGTGTCGAAAGTCCGTTGAACGGATCAAATGTTGCACCTGTAGGAACAATAGGAAAGTGTTCCTAAGGGCTGGGAAGCTCACGGAGAAATCCTCCCAGGACATGAGGCGAGGGCCGGCCATGATGTCCCCCAAGGTTTGCGGTCCGCCACTCCAGGGGGAGAGGTTCAGGGAGGGGACAAACCACCTGAGAGCCCCCAGAGGGAAAGCTTCCGTGGGGATTTTGGCCCACTCCCTATCCGAGGCTCCCAACACCCGGATAAGCTCTGTGACGGTGCCCGGTACCCCAGCCGGGGAGACCATGCCCGCCGTCCCTGCTACGATGAGGGTCCAAATAGAGCCCCCTTTGACCAGTGTATCCTCGAGCTGCCTCCATCCCTTTAGGTTTGTCTCCCTCCACCACCCTCCAGCCGACTCCAGGATCGTCGCCCTCCGGTACCTTTCTACGTCAGGGACTCCCATCCCCCCTCTTGTTAGGTGTTTGCACATGACCGATTTTTTTATTCTCGCCGGTTTGTTAGCCCAGACACATCTATTGATGAGGGCCTGAAGGCGCGCCACCAGCCCGGACGGGTAACGAATCGGGACACACCGGAACATGTAGAGTATTTTTGGTAACCACATCATCCGCACAGCCTGGATCCTAGCCACAGGCGACATCGAGGATAGTGGAAAGTTTTCCAACGCCCGGGACAGGTCACCAAGGATGTGCGTGATGTTTTGTAGGGCTACCGTCGTAGAGGAGCTTAAAATAATCCCCAGATACTTGATCCCTGAAGGGTTCCATCGGAAGGGGAAGGCTCCAGACAAGCGCACCGTTTCTTCCTTCCCAACACCGAGGGGTAGGAGCTCCGATTTGGAGATGTTCAATTTGTAGTAGGAGATACTCGCGAAGTGGTCAAGCTTCTCCAACACAACTGGGAGGGAGGAGGATGGGTGTTCCGTCATCACTATGACGTCGTCGGCATACAACCCCACTACATGCTTCCTGGTGCCCACCACAATTCCAGAGATCCCTGGGTCAGATCGTAGCGATATCGCCAGTGGTTCCATGAGGAGGGCAAACACCAGGGGCGAGAGGGGGCAGCCCTGCCGAGTGCCATTCGTAATGCGGAAGGATCTGGAGACATGTCCAGATGCAAGAACCCTGGCACATGGGTTAGAATATAGGCTGAGGATGGCCGACATGATAGGGCCCGAAAAACCGAAGGCGGAGAGTACCTCCCGGAGGTATCCCCAGTGTACCCTGTCAAACGCCTTCTCGGCATCAAGAGACAGGAATACAGTGGGGACCCCCCTTTTTTCCGCCACCTCTATCAGATCGAGCATCCTCCTTGTGCCATCCATGGCTTGGCGACTTCGCACGAACCCCACTTGGTCAAAATCGACCAGGAGCGATACCGCGTCTCCAAGCCGATTAGCAATCAGCTTGGCGTACAGTTTAAGGTCGGTGTTGAGAAGAGAGATAGGGCGAAAGTTTTCTGGTCGGTCAGGATCCTTCCCCGGCTTAGGGATCGTGGCTATCGTGGCTTCCAGCGCAGAGCCAGGAATGGCGCCCATCGCTTGCCACTTGTTGAAGAGACGAAGCAAGTACGGGGAGAGGATATCGCCGAACATGCTGTAATATTCGTTAACGAACCCGTCCGGGCCCGGGGCCGAGCCCCCCTTAGCCGCCCTTGCTACCCCCTCCACTTCCGTGAGCGTAAAAGGCCTATTCAGTGTTTCCAGGGCCTCCAGAGGGAGCGAGGGGAGGTGCAATTCGCTCAAAAAATCAGAGATTGCCTCCGAAGTAGGCTGAGGAGTTGAGGGATCATCCTTCAAGTTGTACAAGCCCTCATAGTAGGACGCGAAAGCTTCCACTATCTCCCCCGGGTGTCTAAGCATTGTGCCTCTAGGATCTCTCAATGCCGAGATCGCCGACTGGGCCGCCTTGCGTCGAATCCTGTTCGCAAGCAGTTTCCCGGCTTTGTCCCCAGATTCATAGTATTTTGTTTGCATTTTGCGTAGGCCTATTTCATGCAGGTAGAGCAAATGAGAGCGGAGCTGGTCCTGATGGAGCGGATTTGGGTCAGGAGGTGCTGGGAGGGCGACTCTTTATGGAGACCCTCTAGTCTATGCAAGTCGGAGAGCCAGCTTTCCATCCGGCGCTCCCTTTGTTTTTTGGCCTGAGGGGCCTTTTGGAGAAGGAGTCCGCGGAGGACCGCTTTGTGGGCATACCACAGCGTGTCGTCCGCAATCTCAGAGTCATCGTTTATGCGAAAATATGAGGAGATCGCGTCTGCGACGGACTCCGCTACTGCGTTGTCCGCGAGCAAACCTGCGTTCAGTCTCCATCGTCGGGGAGCGCCACCCCCCGACTCCAGATTCACCACCAGGTCTATCGGGGCATGGTCCGACCAGGTGATCAGGCCAATCCCCGAGGACCCACATTGCTCCAGGACCCGGTCGTTGACCAGGAAGAAATCAATCCTGGAGTATGTTTTGTGCACGGACGAGAAGAACGAGAAGTCCCTCTCCTCCGCGTGGTGGTACCTCCAGCGTCGTGGAGGCGGCGCTCCCGACAGAGTGCGCCCAGCTCAACTCCTCTCTTGGACGGCGCTGACGAAACGTCCAAGCGCCGTTCCATCACCGCATTAAAATCCCCACAGATTATCAACCTGTGTGTTTCCTCCGCCTCCAGACGGGCCAGGAGCGCTCTCATGAATTTCAGCTGCCCTGTGTTAGGTGCATACGCTGTAACTATGGTGTAGAGGGCTCCGCTTATGTCGCAGCGCAGGATCACATATCTACCTCCTGGATCTGCGTAGAGGGAAAGGAAGGTGAACTGTACAGAATGCTTCACCAGGATACAGACTCCTGCCTTCTTCTGCGTCGAATTAGTGTAGAAAGCGTGAGGATAGTGAGTGTGTTTCAACCTGCTGTTATCTGTCACCAGGAGATGCGTCTCCTGGAGACATAGTATGTCTGCGCTCATTCGCTTAGCTTCCCTCCACAGGAAGGAGCGCTTGGCTGGCGAGTTTAGTCCCCTGACATTCAACGAGACAATTTTGCAAGACATAATGGAGGTGTTGGTGTCGTACGGCCGGAAGTCGGCAAGGAGAGAGGGAAGTCCTTCTCGGGGAGGGGGGGGAGGGGGGGTAGAGGGCAAGGGAAAAGAAAGAGGAAGGGAGGGGAAGGCGGGAAGAGAGGGTGCGAAGAGAAGGTAGGGTGAGGGGGGGGGGGGCGGAGAAGAGGGGAGAAAGCTAAGAGGGAGTTAGGAGATCCAGAGAGGAGGAGAAGTCAAGAGATAGTGATAGAAACATTAAATACAGTAACACTTTAGCACACAAAAGTAATGAACAAATCTGCAATACAGACTCTAGTCTGCGCAGATTTTGAGAGGGGGTAGGGAGAGGGAACAAAGAGGCCGGACCAGCCGGAACTTCGGACTCTCGTTCCCAATACACACCAATTAAAGGTAACACTAACCGGTGGATAAGTCCAAACAATCGGAGGTCAGAGCAACCGGCCCAAGTCCACCGTAAGTGTCCCGAACTGTAAAAGTTCTGTGACTGCTCAGTGGATTCATACAGCGTCGATGACCCCTGGAGCCGCGTGTTCGGCCGGTATTTCATCTGGTGGTGGGTCCCTGGCGCCCTCGCCCCTCCCTGGAGAGGCAGCGGGGGTCAGGCGCCATGCTCGTAGCGTTTTCCGAAGAAACGTCGGTGAGGCGAATGAGTGTCGTCTGCCGTCGAACCGGAAGTTCAGGGACACCGGTGAGCCCCAGGTATAAGGGATACCTCTGTCACGGAGGATCCCGCAGCTTGAGGCAAATTCCCTCCTGCGGGCCAGGGTCCCAGGGGAAAGGTCCTGGTACACCGCCACACGAGTAAAGGATCCCCGTAGAGGGGGGCCCCGTCTCATCCTACGGAAGAGTTGGTCTGCAATCCCGGTGCGATGCATACGCACCAGAATGTCTCTAGGGGTCCCCGCTGGGAGGCCTCGTGGTTTGGGGATCCGGAAGGCCGACTCAATCTCCAGATGATCCGGGGGAAGGTTAGAGAGAGCCGTTGTTAGAAAGTCCTTCGCAAGTGTTACAGGATCCTCCGTATCTCCAGCCTCAGTAACGCCTCGGAGTTTAAAGTTATTACACCTCAGTTTGTCTTCGAGGTGATGCAACACATTGTTGATGGTGCTAATCTCTTTATCTATGACCGCGTAGTCGTCGGCCAAATTGTTGTGTGCTTTCGCTATCTCTCCCATCTTTCCCTCCAAGTGGTCTGTGCGCTCCGCTATGGCGCTCACCTCCTCTCTGACGGAGCCAAGAGCGCCGCTATGTCGGCCATCATGGAGTCTCGGAAGGATCCCAGCAGCGCCTTCAGCATGCCCTGTGTTACCGGAGCGTCATCATCAGATGTCGGCTGTTTTGCTTTGCCTCGGGTGTGCGGGCCAGGGCTGGCCGAGATCCTGTGGTCCTGGGAGAGGCGCTCAGGAACCGGCGCCATCTTAGGGAGAGCAGCTCGTGCTGAGTCAGGGGAGAAATAGTCCGTGAGTCGGTTCTCTGCTTGGTGCCGTTTGAAAGCTTTTTTCGGCATCTCACCGGGGGCAGGAGTGGTAGGGGCAGTAGTACGTTCGGATCGGGGTGGATCAGAGCAGCTGGGACGTCGTTTGATCGTCGTAGGACGGGTCGGTTGCCGGAGCTCTTTCAATGTGCGACCAGCGCCATCAACAGCTGGACACGCCCCCCTTTATTTATTTTTATCATCATTGAGGAGCGGTGGGGCAGAGGGAGGGGGGCTGTGGGGGGCAGAGGGATGGCAGGCCGCGGGGAGCAGGAAGAGCGGATCAGGGCAGGAGGAGCGGGTGCGCAGGAGAGGCCGCCGATGGCAAGAGTGGGGCAGTATTAGCCCCGCTCTCGCTAACGGTCGGCCGTCTTGCTTAAGGATACAGCCGTCTTCTATCAGAATGTGACGTCATTTCGATGACATACTGACGGAAGCTGGCTTAGGGTTTTATTAGAAAAGATATAGACTGTGTGGCTGGGAATCTGGCAAGGAGGGAACAGGCGCAGTCACACTGTTTCCGCAGGCGACAGATTCGAACCATGTGAGAAGCCCGAGAGCTGAGAGATCTGCGCAGGCGCCGCTCTTGAGGAACAAAGTAGGAGGTCCCTGGGGAGTAGGGGATAAGAGCCACCTTCACAAATGGCTCTTTTGGTATAATAGGCCCCATGCGAGCATCATGCCCCTCCACCCACGCAGATCCCATCAAGCAGCACCCCCATGCAAGCATCATGCCCCCCTACCCACGCAGATCCCCATCAAGCAGCAGCTCCATGCGAGCATCATGCCCTTCTACCCACGCAGATCCCCATCAAGCAGCAGCTCAATGTGAGCATCATGCCCTTCTACCCACGCAGATCCCCATGCAAGCATCATGCCCACCTACCCATGCAGATCAGCCCCATGCGTGCATCATGGCCCTCTACCCACACAGATCCCCATGAAGCAAGCAGCAGCCCCATGCAAACATCATGCCCCCTTACCCACGCAGATCAGCCCATGGGTGCATCATGCCACCCTACCCACGCAGATCCCTATCAAGCAGCAGCCCCATGCAAGTAACTGCAAAGAACTTGCCCACCTACCCATGCAAATCCCTAGAAAGCAGCATCCCCATGTAAGCATCATGCCCCCCACAGACCCCCAGCAAGCAGTCCCATCACATGTAAGCATCATGCCCCCCGCAGACCCCCAGCAAGCAGTCCCATGTAAGCATTGTTTCCCTAGCCACTGCCGCAGACCCCCAGCAAACAAGCAGTCCCATGTAAGCATTATCTTCCCCTACACACAGATCCATGAGAAGCAGTCCCATGTAAGCACCATGTCCCCCGCAGACCCCCACCAACCACTCAGATCCCTGAGAAGCAGTCCCATGTAAGCATCATGCCCCCCCCGCAAGCAGTCCCATGTAAGCATTATGTTTCCCTAGCCACTGCCGCAGACCCCCAGCAAACAAGCAGTCACATGTAAGCATTATGTTCCCCTACCCACTCAACAGTCCCATGTAGCATCATGCACCTCACAGACCCCCAGCAAGCAGTCCCATGTAAGCATTATGTTCCCCTACCCACTCATATCCCTGAGAAACAGTACCATGTAAGCTATGTTCCCCTAGCCACTCCCACAGACCCCCTGAAAGCAAGCAGTCCCATGTAAGCATTATGTTCCCCTACCTCTCAGACCCCCCAGCAAGTAGTCCCATGTAAGTATTGTGTTCCCCTACCCACTGAGATCCCTGAGAAGCAGTCCCATGTGTGCATCATGGCCCCCGCAAACCCCCAGCAAGCAGACCCATGTAACCATTATGTTCCCCTACTCACGGAGATCCCTGAGAAGCAGTCCCATGTGTGCATCATGGTCCCTGCAAACCCCCAGCAAGCAGTCCCATGTAACCATTATGTTCGCCTACCCACAGAGATCCCTGAGAAGCAGTCCCATGTGTGCATCATTGCCCCCGCAAACCCCCAGCAAGCAGTCCCATGTAACCATTATGTTCCCCTACCCACGGAGATCCCTGAGCAGTCCCATGTAAGCATTATGTTCCCCTATCCATGGAGATCCCTGAGAAGCAGTCCCATGTAAGCATCATGGCCTCTGCAGACGCCTAGCAAGCCGTCCCATGTAAGCATTATGTTCCCCTAGCCACTGAGATCTCGCAGCAAGCAGTCCCATGTAAGCATAATAGCTCCTGCAGACCCCCAGCAAGCAGTCCCATGTAAGCATTATGTTCCCCTACCCACGGAGATCCCTGAGAAGCAGTGCCATGTAAACAGACCCCCAGCAAGCAATCAGTCCCATTTAAGCATTATGCTTCCTTACCTACTCAGATCCCTGAGAAGCAGTTTACACATACAATCAGAAGATTATCCGCCCCAGCCTCACAGAAGCCCGCCATAATCCACACTGCCCGAGGGAAAGGGAGAAGCACGAGGGAAAAGGAGGGCACGCCCCTGAAATGAGGAGGCCCCGCCTCTTCTAATAACATCACACCTGCAAGCAGCCTGTATTCTCTAGCATCTACCATCACCTCATGGATGCTGTGCCTGCGTGCAGAGTGCTGTGTGGTGGCGCCGTGGCGGATTATAATGGGGCAATTTACCCCCTGGACTGTGGGCCCCTAGACACCATTGGGCCCGGGGCAAAAGCCCATATTGACCTCATTATAATCCGCCACTGCAGGAAGAGAACCGGACCCGGATTCAAATAGACATTGACCACCACCAGGGCTATGAGGCCCAGTCTAAGCAACCCGGCTGGGTCAGAGAGCCGCGCGAGCAGGCGGACAGCGAGGCCGAGGGCCGTACTGTGATTTTGGTAGACGTAACCACCCCACCAGCCGTACTGAGTAAGACCTGGAAGGAAGCCGATCCACTCGGGGCTTTGCCGGAGGGGTTCCTGAAGCTGCCGCAGCCGCTGATACCACCACCGACTTCCACCGAGGTGAGAGGGGAGCAGCTTCGCTGCTGGTGGGAGCGAGATAGAGACTGTGAGGATCTCATGGGCTTCATAGGAGACCCCGCTGGAGCGCCAGGCCCTGCAGAGTTGATAAAGCGGGAGGAATATATCCGGAGATGTGTTAGGAAATTGGAGAAGGAGGAAACCGAGAGGCAGGTGCAAAAGCAAGTGATGGTAGCCCGCGCTAAGGAGGCCAAAAATGCAGCCCGCTGAGACCGTAAAATCCAAAAGTCCCCGCGGCATGAGGGCAAGATTGTTAAGATCGTGGAGGAGAAAGGCTATGCTTTTGCTCGCGAACCCGGTGCGAGACTAGACATCTTCATTAATAAAAGAGAAGTGGAGGAACAACTCCCACCAGACCACCCTGATAGACAGGTTGAAATCGGACAGTGGGTATCGTATTACATTGCCCAAGGAGAGCGTGGCCCGTACGGCCTTAAAGTCAAAAGACTTTGTTTAGAATCCGAGAAAGTGGATGAAGCATCGACTGCAGAATACTTTGAAATACGAGACGACCTCGAGGAGACTAGCTACACGGACGTGGCTGTGAACACGGATCCTGTGGTGATTCTAGAGACTTTACCACCAAAGAAAGACGCTATTACGCAGACCCCAGAGAGTTACTTGTTGATCGACGCATTCCAGCACCTGGAAGTATTCCCCAAAAGAACAGCACCGCAGACGCTGCCTTGGAAGCAAGTAAAGAAGGCGTAGAACACGGGTCCTGTAACAGATGAAGATGCTGTAAGTGCGAATGTACATTGTTCCTTATTGATCCCCCTACCTTACCTGAATGAATGCTAGCCTTCCCCTGTTTGTCATATATGTTTGAAATGAACATTTAATATCACGGACGATGATGTGATAAGAACTTTCCTTGTAAATAGTTGAGCACCTTAGTGTGCTCCCCTTTGGTTTTAAGACCAGCTGTGCACATGAGAGTTGGTGCATGAGACTTTGCATTTTTGAATCAAGAACCTTGAAGCTGCTTTTTGAAACTTTTTGCACTTTTTGAAAGAAGAACTTTTATACTTTTGATATAAAGTAGTATTTATAATGTGTATTTTTCAGAAAAGGGTAATGACGAGTATATACCCATGCACTTGTTTTATAGTTACCGTAACGTTATAAGAATCGTGCCTCCCGGAAGGGAAGAAACCAAGAATACTTAATGTTTACTGTTATGAAAATAAAAATGTTTTCAGGGTAATCCATGACGGGCAGCGCGAGGACGCGCTGGTTTAACTCCGGGAGAGTGTGGCGCCCCTGTGTCCAGGAGGCCACAAAGGGAACTGCAGCCAGGCAGGTAGGACATTGTTGCACAACAACACCCTCACAGCCCACACAACCCACGTGATAGAGAAGGTTACATCCAGCCCTGAGATTAGAGACTATATGAGATCGGAGGGGTGGTGGATTCAGAGGAGTGGGTTGGGCACACCAGAGGTCAGGTGACTGACAGTATATAGTGAGGGGGAGGAGTGAAGGAAGTTAGTAGGCCGCAGTAGGCTGAGATGTAAAGACTGAAGGACAATCACACTTCTGTGAGTGCAAGGCTAGGAGCGCAGAATCCGTACTGAGCCAGTGTGAGCCAGAGGGGAGAGAAAGCCCGTCCGATGCTGATGCCACCAGGAGTGTGACAGGACAGAGAAGGGACGGTGGAACCCGGGCCCTAGACAGCAGCTGAAGCCACTGACTGTAGGTGGAGAAGCCCTCCTGATATACTAGAAGAAACAGAGAGAAGGAGCCTGGTAGAGCCTCGTGCTGAGGACTACTGGAGGCTGGGCTAAAGTAGAGTGTCAGCTCTAGAGGGGACCGTAGTTCACCCGGCATCCCCAGACAACACGACGAGGGGTCTGAGTTCCAGATTGAGATCCCTACCCTAAAGGACAGGCAGGTAAGTGACGCACTAGGACTCACAGAAGCCCGAGTCACCGCCATACTGTCCGGCGATCACACACCAACCCGTATAGACGGAGACCGTAACAGCCCGGAAAGGGACACCAAAAGACTGTGTGAGGGGTCACAGGGAGAGAGGCCTGGCTGCAGAAGTAGAAAGAACCCGTGTACTTGAACTGTGTACCAACTGCAAATGACTTGTAAACTGCTTGAAGGAAACAACGAGTAAAGCTTTGGAAAACCCAGAATTGCCTCTCTTGTCTGCCTCTATCTGCACACCATTCTCTCTCATACAGATCCAGCCTGTCAGCACCAGCCAGGAGGAGAGATCCCTGCAGTGCCTGCAAGTAAGTGTGCTACAACCTCACCATAGACTCAACCCTTACTGCCCCGGGGGACACAGTTCTCCCCACTAGAACTATACCTCTCCGCTGCCATTCCATCACCCCCGGAGGTTCTGCAGCAGTGGCGGCCCCCATTACTGGCTGCATCAAGTGGGTGGCGTCACCCGTGACATTTCCCCTGTAAATAATTCCCCTTTACTTGTCGAGCCAGGGACACGGTCCGGACCAAGCCACCTGTGACTTCCTCAGTACCATTCGGTCCGGTACCGAGTACCCCCATCCCGTGGGGGCTCCACACAAGGTCTGAAAGTTCTGGCGTATGTCTACGTGAATCCGGGTTCTTTGCGCCGCTTGAGCCCGGGTTGTCTGTAAAGGCAGCAGTCGCAGCACACCTCTCCGGGTGTCTTGGATCTCAGGACGTCGTTCTCCGCCTTCCACCATGCTGTTACGATCACCGTCGCTCTCTCCCTGGCCGGGTTCCTCCACGAATGCACTCTGTGGGCCCTCCGGGATCACTTTGGGTCTTTCGGCTACAGCGCTCTCCTGGGCGTCTTCTTCTTCCGTCCTCGTGTACTCAGATCCTGATGGCGACTCCTTCTCTTCCGGTTCTTTGTCCAGCCCCTTCCTGATGACGATTTCCTGTTCTTCCGCCCGCTCCTCATTGGTAGGTGGATTTGGGGGCGGAGGCTCCTCCTTTGGATTGATGGCTGGCTCCCCCGGAGTTAATGGGAGCCAGGGCGTGTCTTTCTTTTCCCGCTTTGGACCGGGCCGGCCCACGATGGGAGGTCTGGGCACGCCTCCTTTGCACATGGTCTCAGGCTCCTATGGCCGCCATTAAGCCCAGATTTGGCGGGAAAAGTCCAGAACACATTGTTTAGACACACGGGGTCCAATTCTTTTGGACCGGATTCATCCTGTTCGTGACGCCAGGTTGTCGAGTCCACTGGGACGGGGTACTCTGTACCGGACCGGGTTGCTGCTGGGGGTGTCACGGAGGTCCTGGTCCGGACCGTGTCCCAGGCCCACACAAGTAAAAGGGGATATGTACAATGGATCAAAGTTTGTCGTGGGCGGCGTGGCCTAGCAGGGGATGTGAGAGGACGTGCAGAGGAGAGCTCCGCCGAACATGGTGATTTTATCCTACATCAGCCCAGACAGCAAGAGCTGGGAGCTGGTGGAGGGGAAAGCTCCCAAGATGGCGCCGCCGCGCGCCTGGATGCAGAGAGGGAGAATGTGGCATGCAAGAGGCATATGACGGCAGCCATGAAGCTGCTAAGAGATACTCATACCAGCGATGGAGCAAAGGTGGGTGAGGAGGAAAGAGAAGGCCAGGTGGAGGAGGATGGCAATGGATCTGAGGGAGACACGGAGGTGAGGAGTGAGGCTGCACCGAGGGAGGAGGGGATGGATGGACAGCTGCAGGGGCCGGAGGTCCCTCAGGAACCTACCTTGAAAGACCTTTTTTCACTAATCTCCTCCATGAAAATGACTCTGAATACTGTGGCTGCCAGTGTGCAGGGAAGGCAGGGAGAAATTGCCAGCATCAATGTGGCTATAAAGAAATCTGACATGCGGGTGTCTGCAGTGGAAGAGAGGGTTGGAGCAGCAGAGGACAAAATACAGCAGCTGCAGCAGTCTGACAACAAACATGCTAAGTTGATAGCTGAAGTGCTGGCCAAAAATGACGATTTAGAAAATAGATCACGGAGGAATAATCTCCGGCTGGTGGGGTTCCCTGAGAAGGTGGAAGGAAGGGACCCCGCTGCCTTTATTGAACAGTGGTTGAAAGACAAGATTGGAGAAACATCCCTAACTAAAGTCTATGCAGTGGAGAGGGCACATAGGGTCCTGATGCAGCCTAGGCCACAGGGGTCGGAGCCACGCACGATCCTGGCTCGGATCTTGAACTATAGGGACCGGGACATTATTTTGAGGAAGGCACGAGATGCGGTGGACATGACATATAATGGCCAGGAGATAGCGGTGTACCCGGATTACTTGCCAACTGTACAAAAGCAGCGGAGGCAATTCACTGGCGTTTTTTCCCGCCAGATTAAGAGTGGCGGCGTTGGGGAAGGTGCAATTCTTTGTTTTGCCAGAGGAGGCGTCTCAGTGGCTGGACTCGAATGCAAAAGGATCATAATCAGGTATCAGGATATAGGTGTCCACGATCCACGCTGCTATCACTGGGTGATTATCCCTGGATGCTTCAGTTGGTCCCCCAAAAAAGACAGGAGTCCTAGGGGTGATGTGATGGTTCCTTTATTCCACTTCCATCAACGCGTTTCGGCGCCCCTCTTGGCACCTTCCTCAGGGTCAGAGCGGCTGAGGGCTGAGATGTTCGAGGCTTGATCGATACTGGATTGTTCGTGGTCACTCCGTGGGAGGAATGGGAGAAACTGCCGAAATACCAGGACTTGTAACTGGACTGTTCTTGTTATGCGGAGTTTTTACTCTAAGTTTTTTATATATTTTT